>JASANE010026028.1:0-25133 GCA_030248225.1 Trileptium ribeirensis
GCAAGAATTAATAAATTTTCGAAAACCCTAATGCGTGAGTCCACTTTAGGCGTTGTACCATTTGGGTTGGTCTTAGATAAAGTCAGTTGACGATCGTAAAAGCGATGAACGCACACAAATCACGATTGGTAAATTATGTATGTGAAGAAAGGTTTGTGATACAACAACGCGTACGTTTAGCAATTTAGCATCGCATTTTCCTGAGACGAAAAACGCGATTACCAATCGCGTCTTTTGTGTAAACTACAATACACAATACACATAGGCCGCGAACAATGCTGTCCCATTCAGCATGTTATTTGCTGAACAAGGACGACCGCGCGAAATGGAGAAATACCCGCATACGCAAATTCGTCTCGCACGTCACATAGTCCATGTTGGTGTTCACAGAAATCCGAATACCGATGGCATATGTGAACAGGTACGATTTTGACCAAACAACCATGGTGTGCCCAACCAAAGTGGACTCACACATAAACACGAGAAATTCTTGTTTTACTATAGAAAATACAATATGGTATAAATGGTGTAATGCCGATAACAACTTAGAACAACATAAGGAACAGAAACTGTGATAAATGCCGAAGTTTGCGCAAAACACACCGGAAGCTTTTGTTTCACATATGGTGACATCATTTACCAGATGTCATTTCGACGGGTCGCCCATAAAGGGTCTAGCTCTGACTCAAAATTAAATATTTTGTCAATGGCTATGAAATTCAGATTCGATTTACTATCAATTATGAGAATTGTAGTGTTGGGTCTTAAGCAATTATTACACAGAAGAATGATAGCACTTTGCTGGGGTCTTTCCGATTATCCTCCCTGAGCCAGAAAAATCGATACTTTTGAAGACACAGCTATGGTTTTGACACCAATCAGACCCTAGTCGATTGACAAATGTCCATTCGGTCCATATTTTAAGCCAATTTTTCAATTTTTGTATTTTCAACGGTACCTTGGAACCAAAAATTTTCGAAATTCGACGAAGTATAGATTTAGATACAATTCGCGCCGCTGAATGGATTAGTGCCTAAATGCACGTGATCAGTTCGCAGTGCGTCTCAGAAATTGTACCAAATTATCGCTCTAATCCATTTCACGAAAACATTATAATTCAGCCCATGAAGGTATGAAGCCAGATATATATAGCACTATTTAATTCAACTCGTGAATGCCCGAAAATATTCTATATAAAATTGCTAACTTATCAAATATTTGTTTTCCAAAATTTTTATATTGGCACTTAGAAAACGAAAAATTTAATTTGGTCATACTAAATGTGCCCTCACAGACATTTTCTAAATCCCCTAAGGGAAAATGGAATTATAACACCTGATGATCGGATCCCTCTCGGTACGACACCTTTCTCCCCTGATAAGCAGCCTGATCCCTCCGAGGCTCCGTCCGCCCTCTCGCCGAGGCTGTGGTTAAATCTTTTGCAAAAATTGACAAAAATCGAGGGGTGACAGGAAAATTTTGGGAAAATGGGCACTAATCATTGGAAATTGGCAGAATTTGGGGACAATTGGCAAAAAATAAGGGGATACATTTTGAGTTCCAAAAGATTTAAAAAATTTATCCCTCCTCTGGCGACCTTCCCACCGACGACCAAATGATCCCTTCCAAGCGCTCGCTATCCTTTGGGACCTCGGTCATTGAGTATGTATTTTGTAAACCGCCTTGATTAGCTGAGTCGCACAGTATTACATACAATAGCATATTTTTATGTAGCCTTGAGCAGTGTTAGCGCTTTTCTGGAGGGAATCAAGAACTCTTCAAGACAGCTGTGTTTGAAATCACATGTAAACAGTTTAGAATAAAACATGACTAGCTGAAGAGAAGATCGGGTTTTGGTTGCTCAGGTGCCTGGCACTTCGTTCCGATTATAGTATCTATATGACCTCAGCTAGTACACGAAAAAATGACTGCCTCCATGTCGCTATTTATGCGCACCATCATCTATGGAGCGGTATAGAGTCAACAATGTGTATTGGGCTATTTATTTCTTCAGACCATTATCTACCCCAAAAAATGTAGACCAAGAAAGCTCAAAAATTGAAAAAATGTCCATATGACCTCAGCTAACAAACACAAAAAATAACTCCATCTCGCTATTATGGGGCACCAGTGTCTACGGAACGATATAAAGTTAACAATGTTAGTATTAAAAGAATTAAATTAGTACAAGTAACAAAATGAAATTTGTTTTGCTAAACCCAACGGTCTCAGCTCAAGCATCTAGTTAATGTAATTATAACTAACTATTGGGTCACTCCATAGCTGATTAATGTTTTAAATATTGCATTATATCACAACTATAATTACATAGCTAGTTAAGCACCAGTTCTGTTTGTTTTGCTCAGTCGCGTTGCATATTCAGATATAGTATGACACTCTAATCGTATTATTACTGTCTATAAAAGCTCCATTTATATTAATACCACGAATGCATCTTTGTACAATTTTTTGTCTAGCTTCATTAATAATTTTCTTTCTACAAAATTATCCTATGTTACCCAAGTAGGGGTGAGGAAGTTTTTTTCCGGAGAGGGGTGACTATGCGTTGTGGGGACTGTATTCAATAGATTGTTCCAGCAAATCCAAAAAATACTTCCTCGGGGTTGTATATTTGGGTGTATCGATCGATACAAAATCAGGGATCAGGCTACCCAGTGGTTCTGCACCCAAGACGTGGTAAAATGGCACAACTCTGAGTTGTAATGCTATGTATTTTAGAACTAATTAAGTACAATTAAGCAAGTAGATTTGCAAAAACATAAAACACCTTGTATATACCCACAAATAATATAATAGATATTTTGACGCTGTTTTCTTGTTAATAATTTATACAAAAATATCTTGTTGTTGACAGGTATATAATTTGACTGAGACAAAAATTATATCGATATTAGGTATGACGCACAACGAATATTTTGATGCAAATACAACAATCACCTGTAAACTTCATTGCTTGGAATTTTATGAACACGTGCAATTATTTGAAATGAAGATCTTTACTACACCGTACATCTGACTAGGGACCTTGTTCAGGCATTATTATGCGGTTTAGTTAAACCCTGATATGCAAAAATGTTATAGCGTTAGAAAAAAGAACAGCTTAGTGTGAAGTAGGAGCGTTGCAGCTGCCGGCATAGTCTTAGGCTTGGGCTCATACAAGAACATAAGCATTAAGACTTATCGGGAATGACATGGTCTACATTTCAATTAAGGCTTCGTTGTTTTATTGCGGCAGCATAAAACTGGTTCGCTCCAATCTATAACATCACGCATTATTCTAGCACAGGGTTAGTTCAGTAGAAATTGTATAAATAAATAAATAAATAAATAAATAAATAAATAAATAAATAAATAGATAAATAAATAAATAAATAAATAAATAAATAAATATAATAAATGAATAAAATAAATAAATAAATGACAAATAAATAAATAAATGAATAAAATAAATAAATGAATAAATAAATAGAACGAGTGAATTAATAAATAAATAAATAAAACCTATTGTCTACATCTAATTTACATAGCGAAAACTTTTGGTCCACGAAACCAAAACTTTTCAGTATGGTCATGGCAGTTTCGTTTTCCACTCGTACAGGTCGATCATTATGGTGTTACATTTTATTTTTGTTTTGTTATGTGTTACTAAAGACCAAACTTTTTGTTTTTCTTCACAAAACCAACTTTTACTTTGGTGAAACCGACGTGATTGTTCGTTGCTTGAAGCGAAGAAAACACTCGAATCAACGAAGACGGCTGTCGGTGGTCGAACAAAACTTAAGCAGTTAACAACAACGCAAGTCAGACAATGGGGCGGTAACGGCAAGTCGATCCCATATTGAAATGGATTCTGTGATAGAAAGTCTGACGTAGACAAATAAGCAACTATTCCGGGAACCACCGTATTCATCAACGCAATGCAACGTGATTAACCGAATTTTCGGTCGATCTTATTGCTCAGGGTCGTCTGGATTCCTTGGGTTTACAACGGCGATAACCAAAATTCAATCAGACACCTTGGATCGCAGTCAATAGTTTTTCATGTGGCAATGACAACGATGCTGTAATAGCCGAATTTTAGAACGTCATCGCGTTCCGTGAAGCCGCGCATCAACGAGTGCTTTCGACTTTTCGCTTTCAATCAACTGTCGACGACTTGCAACAGGGTAAAGACACTGCTGCTCATATCAGGGGACGTCGAATCGAACCCGGACCGATCGATTGCTGACACAAGCAAGAGATGATCGAGTTGTTACACTGTCTCAACAACAGCGAATGAACGTTCGAGCTGCCAAGCAAAAAACTGTTGCCAAGCCAGCGTATAATATACTTAGGTTTATCTTCCGGAGTTGAACTTATAGTCATCCTGACGCAGTTGAAAGTATTCTGTGAAAAATGTTCAAAAACAGTCACATCCAGTTCGCGGTAGTCGTTCACAAGATCAAATACTTATTGAGCGATTGCACAACCTGGTTCTGAAACGACTTTTGTTTAAATGTTTACCTCTGTAGTAACTGTATAAATTGTGATTTCATAACATAGAGCTAAATATGAGATTAAACGCAACGCACAGCGGGAATTGACGTCGACGCGGGCTAACGCTGCAATCACCGTCCGTTTTAATGCCATCAAAAGCTAAACCTGTTTCTTCGACCATCATAATATATTTCTCATAGCCTTAATGTAAGTGGTTTAATACCAATCGCAAAAAGAACTTATATTGTCTCGTTGACCGAAAATGTAAACTCGACAAGCTGCATATATACGCAATCGGGCAATTGCTCGCAAGCGATCATAAGCCCACGACAAACGACAGGCTGTGTAGCCTGTGCGGCAATTCGATCAAACTGTATGAATTCTTCGAAAATGATGCCACTGTGTGGTTCGAGCAAATTGAGCGAATCTTAGGCGCTGCCTCGGAGTCAGTCAAACTCAATGGTCTTATTAATGAACTGCTGCCTGACGTCATTTTCGAAAGTTAATGTCAATGTTAACCACACCTTACATCGAATGAAGCGCAACATTGTTGATTTTCAACACACAAGCAAAGGACGAACGAAAGCTGCCACAAGATCAGGCCGATCAATAGCTTGGCAACCGCAAATCATCCGACGCATTACAACAACTGACTGCAACGAGTCGCACCCAACAACGATAGTTTGGTCCGACCCGATTCCTAGAGGTGTTCCCGGAATTTGTACAGACTGTCCTCGTTTCGCTATGCCACCTGTGAATAAGTAAAATGTCCGGTACCGGTGACTGCATCTTTGATTAATCGAAGAACAGCGGCGCCGGCTGCAGTACAATCAGAGGCAATGACAATCGATTCGAGTAATTCAAGAAAAGCCTAGATAAGCTGTGCTCAATTATGGAAGCCATGGACTCACGTGACTGGCAGAATCAACGACACCGAGACTGCCGCGGTGATCGCCACCATCGCAGAGATAGCAACAGAAGTAGTGATAGACAGCAATCCTGGTCACGACAGTACAGCCAAAAACAGACCGATCCGCTAAGCCACTCCCGGCTCGAATCAACATACTAGCATAGATTAGCTGTGGCTCTGGCTTTTTGTCACTAGCCGGAATTGGCTCTGTGACAGAATTCGGCTCATGGTACACACATCTTAAGATAAATGATGTATTATTGACACCGGCAGTGACACAAGTTTGCTGCTGCTGTCGCTCGCTCTGTCTGCAACATCATACAAATCCGACTTCGAGATCCGCACAGCAACAGACGCACACCGATCAAAACATACGGCTATGGAATATTGTTCAGGCTCGACGACGTTAACAAATCGTAGAACCGGTGGTTCATCATTGCGGACTTAGCTCAACAGATATTCGGCCAAGGTTTCCTGCGAGCACACTGACTGTCAATCAACTGAGGCGACAAAACCATTCAACCAACTGCAAAGCCTAACGACTGGAGAAACCCAATAGTTGTCAACAACGGTCTGAGAACAAAATTTCTACCACGTAGTGCTGTCAAATCAGTGATACGAAATCCTTCGTCTCGGAGCAGCGGGTGCCATTAAATGTTTGTTCGAGGAACCATCAACCAACCGTCTCGCCACTCATTTGATTCAGCATCACTCGTGGGCCGTCGCATTGCGAGATCAGGAAGACTGGTCGGTCTCAGACTACATGCATTAAAAGACGTCGATCTCGAACACACTGGTATTGCTCAACGATGAGAGTCACCCGGTGCTACGCCACTAGGTTATCAAAAAATTGGAACGTGAATTGCGACCGTGTGGTGACCAATCTCCGTGTGGCGACCGTGTGGTGACCACCAATGTGGAAACCTCATCGTCCGGTGCCCGATCGCTACTAGATGCCCAATCTCAACCGTATCACCAACGAAGTGTCATGTTGACGAGTTTTTAGCAAGCTGGATTGTGTTAAACCGGAGCACTGAAAAATATCAAAAATTGCGGCTATGACAACACCATTCGGCATGTTCCTCTTCCGACTTATGCCATTTGTCTGTGAATTGCGTTACAAACGTTCCAGCGGCTGGCTCAAGTCGAGATGAGGGGCGAATTAGCGGGCGTCGAAGTTTCTACAGATGGAATTCGCCCGCACGCAATATCCAGACAATGAATCGACTTCCGCATCCAAGACTCAGCGATTCGCGAAAATTTCTCGGTCTGTGTGGTTTTGCCGTAGATTAATTGAATGCTGCTACTGAATCGGTGCAGTGCTCACCGATCTGACCAAAACGGCGTAATCAAACCAAAGGATCGAATACCTCAAAATAAGAGAAAATCGAATGGGCCGATGACGCTGCAACTGAATTCCGCACTTTAAAACAGGAGATCGCCAAGCGCTCAAAGCTCGCTTATCCTCGACGTGATGCTCAAATTTGTCGAATTAAGCAGTTCAGCATAAAATTCACAGCAGCGTGCTGCTTCCCATCGCTATCTTTTTCTCAACAGTTTAGCGACATGGGAACGAAACAAGTCGACGTTTGATCGTGAACTTCTCCAAATTTTATTATCCTCAAATATTTCGACTCGCTCATCGGCCATTCAATGACTCTATATACAGAATACATGCCGCTGATTTTTTGCTTCAACATGAAAAATTCGAGCCAGCCATAATGCCAGCACGGCTATCTTTATATCTCTGAATTTGATCTTGCTATTTGGCACGTCGCTGATGTCTTGATTACTGTGGCCGTCTGTCTTTCGCGCGTAAAAGTTCCTTCATTTCAAGTGACACTGACAATCCAATAAGTCACAAATGCTTCACTTCACCTATAATAATCTGCAAACGTTTTTCAAAATAATATCGCCGCCAATCCGATGATCATTTATCAACGACAAACAAATCTGGTACGATGACAAGAGTCATCCATTTATACGGACACCATTCCGACGACGCGTTTTTGCCTCGTTTCACAGCCGGAACCATGCCGAATTCGGGTTGTAAGGCCGACGTCGGCTACGCTTAGCTAATAGTATGTTTGACCGGATATGAGAAAAGATATTCGCAATGGTTATTCGATATAGTCAAAACTTGTGTAAGGATATCTAAGGTGGCGTTCACGTTATAATGTTCCTATTGTTTGGACCCTTTGTCGCCCTCCTGTAGTCGCGACCCTACAGTAGAGATAGTCAGAGTCACACCCATAACGTAAATAAAATCATGAGGGCGAACTATACATCCTTACAAGCTACTACATTTTGTTTGCAGGTGTCGCGCATGCCCTTAGCTACCATTTTTTCGCGAATTGATAATATCTGACATTTTTTTTATTATACTGCTCTGTACTTTAAAGCAAATACGATGTATTAATCAATTGTGTTGTTAGTTTTTCTAAAAATTTTGATATTTGTATCTAGAAAATATGCACATTGACAAGATGGTATATCACTTACCGTCAATAGAACTACAAAGAAGACACTGTGTTAGTGAAACCGCCGGCAGAAAATGACAAAACACCCCTAGCTAACTATCCTTGAAAATTTTTTGTGTAGTTTATAGTAATAAAGGACGTGGTTCAGACGGAAAACACATACATTCTTCAAAATGAATTCTCAAAATACATCCCAAGGCAGCGTGTCTTGTTGCAAAGTATTTAATATTGCCGTTGTTCTACGTTGTGTGAGTAAGATAAAAGTTTCTCCGGCAAAGTATCCATGAAGTTAAATTACTCATACAGATGACAACAATGTCGCAGCCTTTCGTTTTCTTCATGTTATGTAAGTTATTGTCAGTAATGTGGTTTGCGATATTTCGCAGAATCGTATGACGAATGCTGTCTCTTTCCCGTGCTTTCCCTGAGCTTAGCCAAAGCACTGTTAGCTCTGGAACGGTATGAACCGGAAATATATATAATGTGCTGTGACGTATTTTTCAAAGAAAAACAATACTCACTCTTTCTGCTTAGTATTTTCAACCGGATGGCTATAGCGGTTATACGGTTTCAACCGGGAAACAGACATCACTCAAAAAAATTTTTTCACAAGGGAAATTTAAATTTATAATGTCTTTCAATCATAAAACATGTTTTGTCTCGCCGAAGTTTAGTCCATCGATAAAAGACCTAGACAAGATGGGACCGCTGTATGACGATATATCGCTACCTTATCTATCTATCATGTATCTAAGCGTTCAATGATATAAATGTTTTTCAGTTCGAGCATATATTTTACATGCGCGGGTATATTCTTAAAAGGCGAATTGAAGTTATGCCCAGCTTTTTGTGAACGGTATCAACTGGGCCGATCTTGTGTAAAAATTACATTTTTGGCACTCCTAAGAATGCTTCACGTACGAAGAGATACAAAAACGAACACATCAAAGAAATACAATGTATACATTGAAGTATGGCAGTCAGATGTGGCATAGTCATACAAAGAATCCGATTGCAAAATTTGATCAACATCTCTTAGCGTTGCTACAAAGATTATTAATGTTGATTAATCCTATCAGGTATAGATATTTCCGGCAGAAGGCGGTGCAATTGTGGTATGTCGAATTTTTGTTATAATGTCGTAACTTTCTTTTAAAAAATTCTAAAATTTTTCAAAAATTCAGAAAGTTTTGCTATAATTTGCCATAATTTTGCTAACATTGTTAAAATTAATTTTCTTCAAATTTTGCTAAACTTTCTAAAATTTAGCCAAAATTGCGTGGGAGGGACTATAAATATTAAATATGGCTTCCTGAGTCTGTTCGTTAAGGAAATAATACCATGTGCATTAAAATTTATAGCCTGCATTAAAATCAAGAACATCACATATACTTAATTAGCACCAAAAATGAAAGCAATACGTTCGTTGGTTCGAACTAAAGAGTACATTAGTTGGTTCGAACTAAAGGGTACGTTCGTTGGTTCGAACTAAAGGGTACATTCGTTGGTTCGAACTAAATGGTACGTTCGTTGGTTCGAACTAAAGGGTACGTTCGTTGGTTCGAACTAAAGGGTCCATTCGTTGGTTCGAACTAAGGGATACGTTCGTTGGTTCGAACTAAAGGGTACATTCGTTGGTTCGAACTAAAGGGTACATTCGTTGGTTCGAAGTAAAGGGTATATTCGTTGGTTCGAACTACAGGGTACATTCGTTGGTTCGAACTAAAGGGTACATTCGTTGGTTCGAACTAAAG
This sequence comes from Trileptium ribeirensis, assembly GCA_030248225.1. Classification (NCBI taxonomy): domain Eukaryota; kingdom Metazoa; phylum Nematoda; class Enoplea; order Enoplida; family Thoracostomopsidae; genus Trileptium; species Trileptium ribeirensis. Next base: position 9,642 of record JASANE010026028.1, read on the forward strand.
GGTACGTTCGTTGGTTCGAACTAAAGGGTACACTCGTTGGTTCGAACTAAAGGGTACATTCGTTGTTTCGAACTAAAGAGTACTTTCATTGCATAAAAATCCCTGAAACGTAGTGCGGGGTTCACAGAATAATGAGTGCAAAAAGTGGGCGCTTTTGTCTCTAACAGCCGTCTGCAAGAAACTAAAATCTCTAATGGACGGCTATATGATATTTTAGTTTCTTGAAAATGGCTGCTAGAGATTTAAGACTTAAGATGGCCCCACCAACCAGAGATGAAATTGGGTCACTGTCTCATGACCCAGCAACCCAGTGACCCACGGAAAGTGTGACCCAGTGACCCGGCTGAAATAGTGACCCATGTGACCCAGTTCTATCTGGTATCTGTCATGTTCATTATGAAATTACGGAGGGCAAAGTGCTCAATATGACTATCTTTATATTACGCACATTCCATTTTTCCGAAAACAAATGGCACCACGTATACTCTAATTTTCTTCGGCACCCTATACAGTAAGCATTTATTGTCAGTTCCTACATGTGACTTTACGTATGCCGGTGAAACACAATAATCTCTAACAGCTAACCATAAGCGACTAAAATCTCTAACAGCTAGCCTGCAAAGTTATTTGTCTCTAATGGCTAGCTGTAAGAGACTTTCGTCTCTTACAGCCAGCTGTAACATACAAAAATCTCTTACAGCCAACCATTAGATATTTTAAATTCTAATGGACAGCTATTAGAGACAATTGTATTTTATAGCTGGCTGTAAAAGACAAAAGTTTCTAACAGCCAGCCATCAGAGACAATAATCTGTTATGACTAGCTGCAAGAGATTTTAGTCTCTAACAGCTAGTTTCTAGAGAGTTTTGTATTTATTGGCTATCTGTATAAGACTAAAATCTCTTACAGCTATCTGTTAGAGATTTAAATATCTAACAAGCAGTCATTAAAGACAAAAATCTCTAGCAGCCATTTTCAAGAAACTAAAATATCATATAGCCGTCCATTACAGATTTTAGTTTCTTGCAGACGGCTGTTAGAGACAAAAGTGCACACTTTTTGCACTCATTATTCTGTGAAACCTGCATAGTGGAACGTTTGTTGTTGCCCAAAATGCTGAACAAAAAATCAAACTTAATTACCGTTTCATGCTTGGTAATCGTAAAATATAGATCAGTGACGAAGTCTAACATAGGTTAAATGAAAATGGTAATTAAAATTAGCATTTAAGATAACAACATTGCAGAAATTTCAAGAAATCGGCCAGGATTTTCTGGATATGGTAAGCCATATCCCCAAAGGCGGAAACGGTAAAGAAATCTGGACATAGTATATCTTGCAACCGTTATACGGTTATGTGTATTGTGTTTGCTATGACATTATATATACATGTATGCATGACCAGGTTGCCAGATATCTAGGGGAGAAACCTACAAAGCGTACCTCAAGCATATATTTATATACATATATACATAACTAACAACATGACCAATTTTTCGAGGGAGACACCAGGCATATTTTTATATATACATACACGATTGGCCAACTTGTCATATTTATGGAAGCGAGGACGATCTACTTTCTAGTCTAGTCATATTTCTGGAGTGGACAGGTCACCACATCCGGTGTTTGCGCCAATGCATATCGCCGCATATCTATAAAACGGTTGAATAATAAGATCAATGATCAATTGAATAATAAGATCAATAAATTTATATAAGAATGTTGATTTGCTGCTAAAGTCATGTAGTCATACGGCAGGTCATTCACATTACAGACAACTGTCGCAAAACATGATAAAACTGCTTTTACTTCTGCATTGTCAAAAAAATACTAGACGCTATGCTGAGACTGCTGGTTAACAGGCTCAATATCGTTGCAAAACTTGAGACGTTTCTGTACAAAATTTATTAAGTTTCGCTAGTTAAGTACTAACTTTGCGATAAAAAATAAACGATTTTCGGTCATTAAGTAGTTGTTATGGAATGTGGATCTTGAAAATACACAGAGTGGTCTGATGAACCCCGGAATGAAAAAGCTATCATGAACTTCTAGCAACGATCATCCTGCTTTTACTTTGAATACTTTAAGTATACGTAATTAGTGGCACGTTAAACACGTCGAACCAAAGTCGCAGCGGCAGCGGACGAATTAATGTTCGGCGTGACATCGGGCTTCCAAACAAACGCTGAATATCGATCCGACATTTTGAGTCGACAAAAAACGCTATTCAAGTCAAATGCGTTGCCAGCCACAATAGTGATGAAACGTTGATTCCAGAATAATACACCAGATTAAATTTCTTTGCTTTTTGATTTTCAGAAGACCTGTGTAGCGTTTCACTACGCTAGCGTATATAGCGTAGCTGAACAAGCTATGATCGGGACATGTGATGTAGTGGTAGCGTACTAGTCTTGCAAGCTAGAGCCCCCGCGTTAGTAACCCGGCTGGTCCAGTGTATTATCTGTCGTGGATCTTTTCACGCACGTGGACCTTTACATTTCACCTTTAGATCCAGTTTACTGTGTCAAGGCTTTCTCTAAATATTAGTTCTGTTTTTCCCACGTGTATTTTTCTCTTTAAACAATTGAGTTATATACTTCTAGAGAACCACCAATTCACTTTAGAAATTCACTGTGATAAATAACGGACCACGTTAGTTCGTGTCGTTTATCTTCATTGAGGCGCCAAGCTACCTTGCTCAGAAATTTACAGACAGTGGCAAAACGTTTGATGGCGTAACACCTACTGCACTGGACCACACTCAGCGTAAACCGGTGTTTGCATCAGCCATGAAGTCTATGATGGGGAGACAGAGACTGTCCAACTATGTACCATAACACACAAATAAATATTAGGACATATTTGCGTTGATAGCACAATTATATGTTAGCTAGTTAATAAAATTTGAATCAGTTAAGGGTAACTCTGACCAAGTTTAGGCAATCTATTGACTTTGGTCGTATTTTGATTTTTTTCGTCATGTCTTGTACTTCTGGTATCAAATGTCGGAACTGCGTTAGGTTTGGTTTGTGCGCACAAATGGTTTAAAATTGGGTAAAATTTTTTGTTGTTAGTTGTGTGTATGTGGACAAAAGTGTTTCAACCTACCTACTTTTTAATTAGGGCAATTTTAGGGACTGAAATAGAAGGAAAACGTTAATTAAAACTAAAACAAAACGATATTGATATGGTTTAATGATACCAAAATTGTTACAACATCATGAAAAGAGCAGAATATGATAGCCACTATCGTTTGACGACACAGATCAGGATGCTAACATGTTTTACAATATGTTATGGCAAATCATCGTTTTCATTGCAAGATTAATAATCCAAGGATGTAGATGAAACTATTAACATATTTGCGGATTGTTCTTTTAGCAAATCGCTTACAAATGTTCAATATGCATTTCGACTAAAAGAAAATGATTCACAGTGTCCAAGCTAATATGGTGTGCATCAATTATTATACCTGAATGCCAGAATGATTTCATATTCTAATTTTCATTTCGGTTTAATAATAAACAGTAACGGTATTTGGTCGCGAACAGTACAAACTTCTTTGACTCATGTTCTTTAAGAAAAAACATTCGTACTGTTTGCTGAAGTTCACCGAAACTTTACTTTACTAATTGTAACAGCAGAGCTAATCTGAGTTGTATCGCGTGAGATGTTTGAAACCGGATCGGACCGTTTCAGAGAGAGTTATGCGGCGTTCACGTTATAATGTCCCCAACGTTTGGAACCTATGTACCCCACACAGTGTCAGACAAACTGTTGACAACAGGGTGTCTTAGACACCCCCATGTTTTTAATAAATTTTTTCAACGGTAGCTAGTTACGCGTATTACCACTTGCCAACAGTGTCAGGCACACCGTGTCTTCTGGCAGTTTTATTGACACTGTTCGGAATTATTTGAGCAATGTTCATATGGGCTAGATACAAATATCGAGAATTTAGGAAAAACTCCACAGGACAGTTGACTAATAAACCGCATTCGCTACAGACGGTGTCCGTTATAGTTAATTCGCACCAAATTGGTAGCCAATTGTGTGTACGACACTGTCTAGAAAAAATTTAGTAGCTAAGGGTGTGTCGTACACCCTCGGCATTTGATTTACAGTATGGATGTCACCCTGACTGTCTATACGGTAGGGTCGCGACTACAGGGGGTCAAAAGTTCCAAACAGCGGGGACATTATAACGTGAACGCCGCATTAGGCTAACTCAGAGTGCTGAGTTACAACGTAACCCAGATTATAACCCAAGTATAATTATAACCCAAATTGACTTGATTTAGCTCAGAATGAATTAGAAAAATTTTACTCTGGAACTCTGAGTTTGAAAGCTAACTCAGCGTGAGTTAGTTTTACCAATCTGAGAGGTCCTGAGTTAGATTTGTACCTAACTCGTAAAATTCTAACTCACGTCTGAGTGAGAATACTTAACTAAGAACCCCAAACGTGTCGAACTCATTAGGACTTAGTTTGAATTCGAGGGAATATAACTCAAAAAGCATGATTGCAATCTAACTCAGACAAATTTGCAGTGCATACTATCCGCTTTTCCCTTCCTCAGAGTATTATGTGCAAAGCTGGAAGTCGTGATCATTTAATGTTGGATTTCCTCTAAGTAATAGCAACCATTAATTTTTCTTGTGCAGCTGCATAATTTTGAATAATTTAAGCACCCGCTGCTGCTATCTTTAAGGTTTTTTAAGTGGTCGAACAAACTAGAAAGACGATTAGTCTAGGATATAAATGGTGATCTAAATCGTCCTTCTAAAAGTGTAGTGAACAGGTTTGCTGGCTGTAGCGGCGAAATCCGGCTAGCTAGCTTTCTGTGTTTACTATTACTATATTCGTGCGGTTTTTTTGCTTTTAATTACTTTATACCACTCCAAATTATTAAAGCTAGAATATTTGCAGCGTTTTAAACCTCTTTGGAAAACCCGAACCATAGTCAAATGACCCGCAAAGTATATAATGAATTACTCTTTATAAAAGCGTAGCCAAGTAGTTTAGCACATTGTCCCTTCACTGTCAGGGAATCGACATTTCCATGAATACACTGTAATTGTTCTCTCAAATCCCTTGTCTGTTACGTGCTTATTTGTTTTAGCGTCGCAATTCGAACGATTTGTGCTGTGGTCGTTCTGTCATAGAGAAATTTGGGATTACGTTAGTGTAATCCCACTCCAGATTCCAAATGGCCGTGGTATTGCAGTGCATCATATTTCTAATATTATAATTCATATCTTATTCGAACATCATTGATGGATTCTCTTTCGACTGTCATATCGCGATAACTTAAAACATTTACGACATTGAGCATCATCGTAGAATTCTGTGGCATGGTTAGCGTCATCTACGCCTGTTATCACATTATCGACTTAAACATTGTCAGTGTCACGACGAGCCATCGATGACTGATCATTTTGCTTGAGGTGATAACTGATTACGGTCGCCAAACGAAAAGAACTACAGATTATGCCAAAAGGACTTTCGTTAAGCGATACACAGCCCAATTATCGTCGGTAGAATTATTGGTCGGAATTTGAAACAGATCGCGGCTGTCGAGGGTCATCGCAAAAAGACTTCTCCACATCGGCAACAATCGCCATTGGTTGCAGCCGAAAGCGTAAGAGCACAGAACAAAGTTGCGGGAGCATCACATGGCCATCGTTAAGGGAAGGCTTTGGTTAAGAGAAGGCCAACCGAGAAGGTGGGCTTTCAACTTCCGCCTGCACCTGAGTTTTTATATTCCGAGTCATTTTTTGTTCCAAGCTTATAAACCATGCTCCTAACATATTAAATCCTTATAGGACTAACAGAGCACTAAAAAGACGATTGAAGACTTTGCTATGTCATTTATTCTATTGTGAAATGATAAACGAGAAATTTATGTGCGAAAATCGAGACTATGTGGGTTCAATAATAATAACGGACAGAAGAACTATAATAGCATAGATCATAATATAGGTGGAAAATACGTGTTGAAATTATAATCCCAAAATTGTAGATACCCAATGGCTGTATGACTTCAGCGATTGAACTTGTGGATAATAACTTTCGTATCCACAATTGGTCTGTACTATGCAAGTAAGGTATAATGCACACTCAAACAAAATCAGGAAACAGTGTCATATAATGATGGCTGTGAGAATAAACACGACTTTAGATGAAACATGCCACTGCAGGTTTTAATGTTTGAGGTTTGTACGAATTCCGTTTTAACTTGTGCGAAGCTACCTGAGAAAATAGATGCGCCTAAAAAATTTTTTTAAAAAGTTTAAAACTAATGGATCCACTTAGTAGTAGTTTATCTCTTCTGTCTGGCATTTACGACTGCTGCTCTAAAAATAAATATAAAAAGAATACATTATTTGGAAAACCCATTTTCATAACAGACATTGAAGATGGAAACAATGCGTGAAACGCGTGGGCTATAAAGACAGGGCGCATTGCGAAATAAACATCGAAAACTATGTCACACCCCGACGCTGATATTATTTAACACATGTCACTTACGAACACTTTTGGGCTCATTGGAACAAATCATGATATTATTGACAGCAATCATAAATCTGTCTATCGCTTGACGTATCAGTATCGCTAGATTTAAATAACAAACCATGTACTTGTCAAAAATCCAGAGAATAACAGGACAGTAATTGTATTTTTAGTATTAGCTTGGCGAAACGTCAATATTTTATCATGTTGTGTCAAGAAGGCTCGATTTAAAGCCTCAATATACGTAATGAACTATAAATCTGACATTTTGTTGATTTAAAATAAATTTAGTTGTAATCTTTGTGGCAGACAAAAAATCTAGAAATTAATAATGTTAATTAATTGTATTTTCCATATTTAGACCGACAAACGTCAATATTTTATCATGTTGTATTAAGAAGGATCGATTTAAAGCCTCAATATACGTAATGAATACTAAAATATTCTGACATTCTGTTAATTTAAGATATATAAATTAAGTTGTAACCTGTGTGACATACAAAAATCTAGATTTAATAATTTTAATTAATTGTATTTTTCACATTTACATCGACAGACGTCAATATTTTGTCATCTCGTATTGGGGAAGACTGCGTCAATTTTACTGTCAATCAAGAAAAAGCTTCAAACTTCATATGACCATACTTTAAGTAGCTTTTCTTAGCGGTCATGTCCAATAATTTAGTGCTGAGAGATATAACATTAGCATAAATATTGACAACACCTAATTTAATCCAAAATTATACAAAACTAAGTATAAATTGCTCTCTAATCTTTAATTAAAATAATTGAAGATAGGATCGACATAAAAATGAAGAAAACCTAATTCTGCGAAAGAATAACAAAGTTTTAGTTAGGTCAAGATAATCATTTGTTTGACATAAGCATTTTATACGAGACAGCATATAGGAAAGTATATATGCCGAAGCACAGGTGGACTATCCCACCTGAGACCGTGGGCCCTACTCCCCGAAGCCCTTGCCTACCCTCTACCCATCCCTCTCTGGTGCTCCGCCTAAAGCGTGCCGTAAATTTTAGCAACACTTGTTAAAAATAGAGTGAAAATTGGCAGAAAGGTGGTAAAATCAAACAATAACTGGTCGTCCACAGGGTTCGTGAACTTTTTTCAACACTCCCCGGAGGACCTTCCCCACCCGAGGGCCTCTACTCCATTGACGCGACCCCACGCCGACTCCGGTTACGCCCGCTGAGACCTCGAAGAATCAGCATGTATAAGGTATATATATTTCTGACTGATGCAGCTACATCTCTAACAGTATCTCTGTTACAAGTCAATGACGGGTTTTAACGCTATAAACAAACCTTAATTTTTGCTGCTGCAATTAAATTGGACCGCGTTTAATGTACTTCAACCTTTACAAATCAATCCCGATCACTGACTGTTTGTGGAATGTTTGAACTTTGGATGATACATTATTATAAAGTAACGTTTCAAGCACATAAAATGACAGAATACGATCAGCACAGCATTTTGTCTTAGTCCAAATTCTATTATGGATAAGGAGATGTGTTAGCACGACCGGAATAGTCTTGAATTAGACAGAAGATCTATAATCACCCTCTGCTTTGTTAAAAAGCTTAGAAAGATAAATTAATGAAAGCTCGATGTTTTGCAGAAAGAGTTAATAATAACAAAGTGGCAAGAATTTATTGTGAGAAACAAAATAAAGTCAAATAAGAAGCGGACGGAAGAAAGAATGAATAATTCAGTCTACACTAGTAATTTTGGTTGACAGGGTAGTATTATCGCTGGGTATACCCAATTAGTGCTTACAGCAGTTTAATTTCAAACAAGCAAAATTTTATTGATTGATCACTGCATATATTTTATACATACATGCCAAAATTAAAACTAAATATCGTTAGTTTTGTTACAACAAATAAACACCATTGGGTCAACCAATAAAGACTATTCATTTAGGGTTGCCCTCTTACAACTTGACTATATGTTTTTGTCATAATGTAAAAAACTAGTTAGTTCAACTTGTTTAAGTAAGTCCTTGAATTGTTTAGCGTTTAGAGCGTCAAAAGATTTTTGTTACATATACATCTGGAAGCGAATTCCACGCATTAATAACCTTTATGCCAAGCGAGTGTTTCAATGTGTTAGTTTTAAATTTCATTCTAACCAGCTTTTTGGCATGTCCTTTAGTGGTCGTTACATCGGACACACGAAATATATCACAAGTCTCAATTTCATTTCGAAGTATATTATATACTATTATTAGGTGAAATTGCAACCTCCTTAGTCCTAGTGGTTTAAGATCAAGTTTCTTCATCCTTTCAGCATAATCTATATGCTGCCATCTAAGCCTAGCGAAAAGCTGTCGCGTAAAATGGCGTTGTACTCGTTCGACCATATCGATATCCTCCAGATTCTTGAGCCCACACAATTACATTAAGTAATTAATAATCATTTTGAATAAAATGCATGAGGACAGAGAAAAAGTCGCGACCAATAATTTTTTATAATCAGCAAAACTCTTACCCATAGAACCAGAAAGAAAACTATCGTATTTTTTGTATCGCTTGATAAAAATCAACTAGTTAATAGCAGTTCTATGATATACCTTTGCGCCATGTGATCCCTCAAATAGCTTTATTCCGAGTAGTAGTTCTATCATATCGAACCCTATCGTCATATTGATTATCATGACAGCAAGTCATGACTAAAGTTATTTCACTGTCTAAAGTTCCACGCTCTAAATTTTGGAAGTGACTAATCATGGCTGAGTATGAGGTTGATTCGCACTCTCACCATCTATAATCGTATTAGCTAACCGTTCATTTTGTTCTCTCAAGCGGTAAATTTCCGTTCTCCAGTCGCCAAATTATTCTACATATGCCCGCTTATCAGGCATATGATGGCTTTCACTCCACCAAGATGGTCTCGTTGTGGTTCCCCTATATTGATTAGTCTGGGGCACTATCGACCTCCATCTACTTATCGACCTCTCCCATTATTATTTGGTGCGGTGTGGCATGTTCAAAAAGGCCGTGGAGCCCTATTTGGTGGCCAGAAATTTTGAGGAGATCTGCCCAAAAAGAAATTTGATGAAAAGTTTTGACGGCGCTGTGGGCAACTGAATTTTATATGACTCGGGCTTTTGCAAAAATCACGTTTTTAGGCCATCATTAGTTATTCTTGCTTTATTTTGTCGAATATTAGCATTATTAGAATTACTGTCTGCTTTATCTTTAAGACGTACCACTGCTTCGAATAACTCACGATCTAGTTTCACCATATCTTCCATTTTGGACTCTAAGCCATTTAAATTGTCGGTTTTCTTCGTATTCATGAACATTGCTTCCAATTTTGAACCACAAGGATTAGAAGGCTCATTCATCCGTTCGTAACATTCCTGCTCGCATGCCCTAGAGAGATCCGCCTGCATATAAGTAGGGGTAGAAGTCATTATGAACCTCTTAATCGAATTCTTAAGCCCATTCAAGAAGTTGTCCATGGCTATACGTTCTCTACTCTCCGCATCTATAGTTGGATAGGCCTTTCTCGCCAGGCGGTCTATATCTTTCGCAAATATTTCCACCAGTTTCTTAGGTCCTTGGGACGGCGTACGTAATTGTATACTATATTGGTCAGCTGTTTCCTTAGAAATTAAGAATCCCTTAAGCGACACCCTTACTAACTCACAATATTTATGTGCTCCGGCTGGAAGAACCTCAAATTTCCCCGCAGCATCGTCCCGCAATTACGCAGGTGGTAGTCGAACTATTTCACCGTGGCTCCATGCCTTCGCCACAGCTATTCTCTCAAACGTGCCAAGCCCCTCTTCAAAGTCGTCCCCAAAGTTTCCGATATATAATGGGATATTTTTTTATGTCTATTGCCCTGTAGCCAAAGCGATTGTCCATGATACGATTCTGAGACTGAGAAACCCAGCTGTTCCACCAACGCCCCCGGCAATGCTTACGGGAGTCAGATGGCTTAATTTCGTTTTTGACTCACGAGGGCCACCTGTATAACGTGTATAACCTTTTTCGATAATGCCTCAGAATCTTGACTATCCAGCGTTTAATTAAAAAATTTTGTAGACGTAAGAGCTCGTATTTCCAGCTTCAAACTTACGATTTGTTTTTAAACTTGAATAAATTTGGTTCTTAGGTTTGTTTCTCCCAAGACTTTATTATACCAACTGTAGTACATACATCGATATCAATCACAAACATATACAAACAATGAATGCTTACGTTAACAGGAAAAATTAATAGCAGTCCGGTTGAAGAACACATACAATTGCGCGAGTTATTTTGATCACCGTTTGCAGCAACTGAGGTCCTAAGCTTACGGTGAAAGCCATTAAATAAACTTTTGATCTGGGACTAAAAACCTAGGAATTTCTCAAAGCCAGATTCCTATAGTTAACAGCTAGAATATCTAAGAATTCAAAATTTAGCTATCTAACTTAAACTAAAATTCTTGCATTAAATAATCCTTTTTTATGAAATTCCACGAATTCCTAATTTACAACAATTTTCAGAAAATCCAGCAGAAATACATCTACATTGCCGCTAATGTAAGTGTAATAGTTAAGGCACGCAGGGCTTACACTCAAATGCGATAGGTACCTAGACTATAGCCCTGGCACACGACTTTTATATTTTTAATTGTTCTAAACTCTCTTAATCCTAATAATTCCAAGAATTAATAAAGTACTTATGGTCAATAATGGCCAACGGGGTGAGGTCCGTAGCTTGTTAAAGGTTAGGCCAAATGACGCCAAATTTGGTATGGATAATCTACAGATTAGCCTATGGCATTTGACGTCAAAATCCACCTATGCCCAAACCATCCCCCTGTCTAGTTTAACACGATTTATACAGGTTACATTTTTTGTTTAGCATGCGGATAACTTTAAGCATATTCACAACGTCTATTCATCACAACATTATTCATACTTACAATATTCCTACACATGATACATAATACTCACATAATGAATATAATACATACTACTCACATCACTGGTACAAATCACACATTCACGCCACATGTATAATTTCACAGGGAAAATATTCACACTTAAAACCGTGAATAATTGTTTATGAAACACTCATGACGAATTCACAAGCGTATATCTCACAAACAAATAAACTAACGATACAAACAATACGTTCTCGTAAACAATCATACAACCACCACACATAAACGTGTAGTACGAGTCAGACAGCCTTTAAACAAAACAAGCACACAGCCTACACAGTGGATGACGCAAGCTTTTAAGCTTTTCTCACATTAGATTTTCTCACAACAGTCCCAAAAACATTTCAGTAGACTTGGAAAGGGTTACACGTACAAAACACACAATGTACGTTTAATTTTACATCATCCTCATATATTTTACAGGAAAACACTGGACAGGTCACTAACAATATCATTTATATATAACAAGAATAACGTTGGTCCGAGGCCACTTCCTTGTGGAACACCAGATGTAACAGAGAAATAAGGTGAAAAAATATTGTTTACTTTTACACGTTATTTGCGATTTGTTAGAAATAATCCATTCCAACTCTTTAGATGATTAGATATACCAAAATAACAACAAACTTGCTAATAAATTTTATACTGTCAAAAGCTTTAGCAAAGTCTATGTCTATTGAGTCCACTGAATTTATCATATCAAAATATACACACCAATCATTAATACATTCTAGCAATTGCTTGGACGTAAATCGCATCGCCAAAAGCCCGTGTTGGTTTTCTGATAACAGTTTATTTGACGTTAAGTGATCTGTAAGCTTGTCATTAATTATAGATTCCATCCCCTTACAGCAGTTAGAAATTAGAGAAATTGGTCTGTAGTTTGATGGATATGACGCAGATGCTTTTTAAACATAGCAATAATATCAAAATGTAGCCAAATACTTGGTAGAATACCATTGATTAATGTCCTATCAAAAATGTGAGACAACGGGAAACAAGGAAAATCTCGCAACTCCTTTAAAAATTTCTGGGTGAGTTTATCGGGTGCTTGACTGTGCTTGTTTTTCAATTTAACCATGTATAAACACTTGAAAAGATGATTGCTAAAATTTTTGAGCGGGCCTCGTTGTCGAAGATCAGCTCTCATTGCGGGCTTATCAAAGCACTTATGCCTCCTTTTCTAAAACACCTGTTATTAACGTATTTAAAAAGTTTATTTTTATCGCCTGACGTTATTGTTTTGTGCTTTTTGTTTCCCTGAAACTTCAAAATAGCTTTAGAGCATTTACGGCTCCACAATTTATAGGTAGAAAAATCACCGCACTTCTTCGAAAGTAGCCAAAGTACCATTTTCTTTGAAATCATTTTTAATATAATCAGGATATTTTGTTTCACAGAAATAAATGTTTGATTCTTTTGTGGCGGCAAACAATAAACACGCATTGTACAAAATATTATGAAAACAGTTCCATTTTTCTTCCACACTTGGCCTGCTCGTAGTACATGTTTCCAGTCGACAAAGTTCAAATAATGTTTCAAATCATTAAAATTAGTATCTCTATTGTCAAAATTTGACTGCGGATTTATAGAGTCACTACCAAGATTACCAATTAATGAAAACAAAACCACATCGTGGTCGGAACGCAGAAAGCCTTCAACCTCCTGAACAATAGGAACATTAACAAACGATGTTGTTAAAACCAGATTAAGTATATTATTTAGGAGTGTAGGAAAAGAAACTAGTTGTTCCAAGCTAATTTCGATAATACGTTCATGTATAAGTCATTAACAGGGTTATATGCCAAGAGTAATTTAGCCAGTCAATAACAGGGAGGTCGAAATCACCAACAATTGTTAGGACAGGAAACATCACAAAATAACCTGAACGAGTTGACCATACTGGAAACGTAGTGAACATTGTTGTTTCATAGGCGATAACAGCACACGATTCGATGTTTGCTCGGAATAAGTAGGTCTACAGCAACAAGGTGAAGGTCCATGTGTGATATATTGTTAGAAACCTCGCTCACAGCCATTTCCGTTTTCACAAACAGAGCTACACCTCTACATCTTGAATGCTGCATGCCTTTCCAAAAAATGTGATATGTATTACTCTAGTCAAAAAGCGAGTTTGGAACTGTATTGTTCAGCCAAGTTTTTGTTATCGCCAGTATATAATATTTACCATATGATAGCGTGAAAAGATCAGATAGTTTGCTGCAGAGACTACGAGCATTTAGATGTTAAATATCTGATCTGATTTTCATTTTCAGTCTTTCTGTCAAATGTTTCTGCATTCGCTTTGCAGGTGGGCGATATAGGAGCAACCCTTTCAATTAGTTTAAATATATCCATGGTTTTCTTTCTACAGAAGAGAAGGAGTAGTTTACCGAATATTTCCCACGAATTAACTGGCCATTCACATGAGACAACCTTTAAAAACTACTAATTTCACTTAAACTACGACATATTTATCAGAGTTGTTGCAGTCTTTTTCAAGTTCACGGTTGAGTTCATTAGCTTTAGCATGAAGTGCAACAATTTGTTTCCGATTTTTTGAGACATTGAGCGGAAAATGAAAACCGACTGATGCTGGGGATGGTTGCGAAGTATGCTAGCGTCGTTGAGCACTGAGTTGACTAAGCTAGAAGAGTTTAACCGTTGTTTCAAGAGTCGCGGCCGCAGTTGAGATTGCGTGACATTTCGGCGTCCTAGTGGATGGAATTTCACCATTCCAAATACTTGCTCAACCGTGGCGAAAGGATCTAACAACTTAACGATCTTTGTCGCTTCGGATAAACCGTCGCTGAATTCGGCAATGACAATACATCTGCGTCGCATCGCGTGTTCATCGTCAGTCGAGGCAGGAGTCGTAAGTTGGCCAAAAGACGACACATTGCGGGAAGCGACGTTAGCGTAAGTGATACCAGATACTGGCTGTGTCGTTCACAGCGCAGCGGTGGTTGTTGCAGACGGAATAATGGCAGCAGTGAGTGTTTCCGCTGCGTCGGATGGCAATTTTACAGATAATGATAGGGCTTCGACGTCACGCTGAAGTTTCAACAGTGGTTGGAAGTGAGGCTGTTGTTGCAAAGAACCAGGATACAGTCTTTGCCATAGATTTGACGAACTAACTCTGCGAAAATATCGGCGCATTGGTAATGAATGCAACCGTCACACTCGTCGCAGGCTAGGGAGTCGTTGCCACCGTCAAGGTTGCAAGCGACACATTTTTGAAATTGTGCATTTACCCTGGTAGACTCTGATTGATTGCGAGTGGTCAATGTACGAGTTATTAGGCGATTAGGAGAAAAATGGATCACCGCAATAATTGGTAATCGTATATATTATGATAATAGTTTATTCTGGTGTAACGCACCAGTACGCACTCTTCTTTGGTCTTCGTCCTTAATGCAATTGCGTTTCTAGACAATTTAGAGAATACCACCAATGGTTATAATATTTATTTGTTATAATATCTATTATTTAGTAAACAGATATGTTCCGGACACAGGATAAATAATTCCACAAATGAAATCATTTTTAGTACGTGACAATGGGCTGCCACCAGACAAACCCCCGCTTTAAGCTGTTCTTTTTTCTAACTTTATAACGTCCTCCCCCTTAAGTTGATATATGCCTAAATAGCGGTTTTTTTGGATTAGAAATTAATGCATTTTTGGTGCATTTGATAGAAGTTTTCTAACGACTAAGTCGATATGGCTCGTGACTTATTTGCAGCTTACAAAACGTCAAGAAGTAGTACAATATTTGGAGCCTAATAGAGATCATGTTAACTAAAAAGCCCTATCAAACAAGAAATAAGACGTCAAAACAGCTATTTTAACTCCAAACAAAGTCATATGTTCGATATGTTTATATATTTTGGTAACGGCTGGACTGAGGTTATTGTGATTTTTCCACTATATTCGTGTTGAAGTTATACAGGTATTATAGTTCAAACGATACCGCATTTTTGTTCACGGTGTCGCATAAAACAAGCGATAGG
>JASANE010026029.1:0-18048 GCA_030248225.1 Trileptium ribeirensis
GCTCGCTGGAAATGCGGCGATGTCTTTCGGCACGTATCGTATATACATAGTTCCCCATAATAGCAATCTGGTGTCTCGACTAGCAACTATCACAAAATGCGTTTAAATTTTTTATAACGTAAACAACAGAGATGAGTGTTGCTCTATCCGCAAATTTAAATTAGCGTTTCGAACGTGTTAAAAGTCGGCTGTTGGCGCGGTCTTCGACGATTGTATTCATTTAAAAATATTAGGGATGTACCGGGGCAACGAAGAAGCCCCGTCACCGGTAAATTAAAATTTAGGTGCCAGGCCGGTGTTACTGTTTCACAAAAATATTTTTGGTACCAAATTAGTAGAACACCGAATACAAAGCTGGTGTCGGTAGTTGCAAGCGTTTTTTTTAACTGTTATACAACGTTCACTTCAACATCAACGTCGGAGGATTCCCAGGGTTGATTTTACTCCTTCCCACCCCCTGTCGGCATGTATGTACATGGCAGGTATATGCTCAATGGTCTATATGCGCTGGAAAATCGAACACTTAGTACTTTTGGGTTAGCCCCAGTCACGGCCCCGGAAGAGTTCTTGCCCCGGTACAACACTAAAAAATATTAATCAAAATATATACTAAAAATCAATATCAAAATAGTAGTTATAGTGATCCTGTTTTCAGGCACATATGTTATAAAGCATATGTTCCGTTGCTACTATTCGATGACCGTTTGTAATAAACAGTCGTTTTTTGGAAAGTGCTGCATAATACAATTTATTAATTAATTATATTAAAAATATATTAAACATACTGGTATAGATTTTATCTTATTGCACGACAAATCGATTTCTGTGGCTTTCTTTAAATTTTGCTAAAAATAAAAACGACATTTTACATAATAATAATTACTACGTGGTTCAAAAAAACCACAATCGGATACAAAAACTGAAGCGCTCAGCACAGTCCTCCTCCGCCGGCTCGTCCTGGATACAAAAACTGAAGCGCTCAGCACAGTCCTCCTCCGCCGGCTCGTCCTGGATACAAAAACTGAAGCGCTCAGCACAGTCCTCCTCCGCTGGCTCGTCCTGGATACAAAACTGAAGCGCTCAGCACAGTCCTCCTCCGCCGGCTCGTCCTGGATACAAAAACTGAAGCGCTCAACACAGTCCTCCTCCGCCGGCTCGTCCTGGATACAAAAACTGAAGCGCTCAGCACAGTCCTCCTCCGCCGGCTCGTCCTGCACATTACGGTTCCTCGAAGTAACTCAAAGTACGAACGTTTCCATGTACATACTAGGCACATAATGAAAATTATATTTAATTACGGGTCTAATGTGAAGTAAAATGAAAAAAAAACATTATAGCCGCTGAGTGTATGCCCTAAGTAACATATTACTAATTCACAATATATATATATATATATACAATTTTTCAGCAGACGGATTGAGTATGCCTATCATATTTTGGCCACTTCAGTACTAAAGGTACAGTTACAATCAAAATTAAGTGCTCAAAAATTCGATCGAAGCTTCGTTTGACTTCGATTGTCTGCGTTTAAACAAAAATCAATCGTTTAAATGAAATTCGATTAAGTTAAAGAATTTCGATTGCGTCAAAATAAAAATAAAAATTTTATAAAACATGTTAGTTTGCGTTTAATTTAACCAATTTCGATTTTGTTGACATAAAAAAATGTTAGTTTGCGTTTAATTTAACGAATTTCGTTTAAGCGAAGACCGATCAATAGCGTTTTCGTTTTATTTCGTCTGCTTTCAATTTTATAAACACTTAATTCTGATTGTAACTGTACCTATGTGGAGGTGCAGCCCAAAACTGCCATGCTCCCGCTGGAAAATGCCCCTGGTGTAACCTTTAACCATTACTTAACGAGAACAAACCTGAAATACACCAACCTAATTTATAAAATCAGAGTCTTCTCCAGACCATATACACGAATATTTATTGTAGCAATCTTAATCAGAAAATAGCATTATACAATACCTAGAAACACGGACATATTATACTAATGACATGAATAATGAGACAGCTGCATGTTCTTGTTTAAAAAATACTACGGCAATAAATTGCAGGATCCCACAGTCGTGCATTTGCCGCATCATCGAGCAACATTTTAATGTCCCCTCATAATCGCCGATCCTGTGGACGGCCAAATATTTAACACAGTAGCACACTAAGCAAAATTATTCAAGTCCAAAGTTCAACATCCTTGAAAACCTGACCAGCATAATTATGCATGTCCACGACTCAGTGGTAGCGTGTTTCGGAGAGGCCCCGTGTTCAGCCGCCAGCCTTTGCCTATTGTTGGGAAGTTTGTTTGTGCCTCGATGTACGCATGTTGTAGCATATTTTTTGTCAGAATAAGGTATGAGAAATTCGGATATAAATCGTAAACGCTGCTGCTGGTATAACAAATTAGAAAAGTTTCACTTACCATGCGTTCACAAACATTCACCACTAATTTTATGCATTTGTAGATAAGGTACATTATGGCCGAGTACATACAGTCACGTACAAAATTAAGTTTCCAAAAAATGAACTTGCACGCATGTATGCGCCTTTAAGCACACTTGCGTGCTCGTACAGTTTCATATTAACTGCTCGTGCAATTAAATGCATTTGCACGCGTGTGCGACTACGTGCACGCACGTGCATAGTTAATTCTGGCAGTGAAGGTATGCTTTGGGGAGCTTTCTGCGTTCACATATGCTGTCATTATTTTATGGCACCCCAGTGCACGTAAAATTTATCTGTGTTCACCAAATACATACCATAATAGATGCTTCGCACGAAGTGTTGGGTTTCTACAATCTTGGAGTCATGTGTTCCACCTGAAGCCTGTTATATTATGATCTATGCTTCTATAAAAGTTCTGCTCGTTAATATAATGTGGACCTGTATAGTCTCGACTTTGGCATAATTATTATTTCATCGTTTAACAATTCACATCAATAGAACAAACGACGTAGCAACGACTTCAACCACCTTTTCCTAGTGCCACGCTGGTGCCATAATGATTTTACATGTTAGCAGCATCTTTGCTTGGAACAAAACCGACTCCAAATGTAAAAATTCAGATGGTGTGAGTTGAACACACATTTTACGGGCTGATAGGCGGGGCAGCGCGCTAGTCCAGTCGGATGCAGGCAAAGGTAGCTACCTGAATTTCGCGGTTAGAGCCTGTAAAATCTTTACAAAATCACTATATACACTTTTCGAAGGACGATTTGCACCACCCTTTATATCCTAGCCCATACGCCCTTCTACTTTGCTAAACCACCGCAAAAATCATAATCAACAATCAAAATCATATATTATTCTGCAGCAGTTACTTAGTTTACTCAAAGGTTACGCAGCAGCAGCGAAACAATAATTAATGGTTGCTGTTACCCAGGGTAAATCCAGCGGTAACAATTTATTGCATTGCACTACGAAGAGAGAATGTGTACGTATCTTAGCCGCATTATAAACTGCTTGACATGATTTAAAACGTAAAATATGAAATTTTTATTTAGTTATTTAGTAAGCTCTTAGTGTTTCCATTTTTCCGAAGCCTTTAAAAACAGTAGAAACTGGGACCAAAAGGTCTCAGAAAACTGATCCAATTGACTTTTTTCGCTCTAGGCGAGACCTAAGCCTAAATATATTCATTGACATTTTGTTTTGGTCTGTGACAGGAACATTTCAACATTTCAACGAGACTTTATAAAAATAAACCCCTGTCAAAATCGATCGAAATTTCGTTTGATTGCGATTTCGATCGTTTTCGATTACACTTATTTTTGGCCACGACGGTGGAGTCCCATTCCAGTCATTATACATATAATATGTAGACAATACAAGTCGAGACGGTTTTATGAGCCAGCGTTGTGTAACTGTGGCAAGCGATGGCAGCTCTTGGAAGCGCAAATGACAAAATGAACCTCTATTACGACTAATTTTAAAATATCGTTTTTAGAATCTGGCAGAAGTAACCATACAACATTGCGATTGTAACTTACAATCTGTTTTATCGGTGGCAACTCGTTCAATTCACATAAACTCAAATCCAAGCGATTTCCATCAAGCCTTGACTTCAGATTGATCGACATTATACACGTATATTATATATGTAACCAACACCTATAAACATAATAATCTGGATACACTTGTGCGCAATAATCATAACGTTAATTATATCAATACAGTACAATGTGCCTATAGTGAAATCGCTTGCAATGAATCAAAAAATTACTATAAAATACAGTTTTTACTATACCCACCTTTAGATTAGTAAAGCATTTCATTGTACTACAGTTACGAACAGAAATACGTGAAAGCAAATTTTTCACAAGTCGTTCGCAAAAAATTCGCTCGAGAAAAAGTAACAGCTGCTGCTCAGCTTCTATTACGATTCGCGAAAAATGTGCTTTTTACCGCTGGGTTTACATTAGATAATACCAAACATTAATTTGGCAAATGTAGTTATGACACCTCTAGTTGCTGAACTCAAAGATGGAAATTACGATAAAACGATAAAATCTTAGAGGTTTAAAAGTCACATATTCATGATCAGCGATATCGAGAAAACCCTCGAGTGCCAAAAATCAGCAATTTAAAATTTGCATAATTAACTAATTAGCTAATCGATTACTTAACTAACTAGGATAAGCTTTAGAGCTTCAGAAATATTATATTCGTGATCAGCGTCATACAAAACTCCCATGTGCAATTTCTTTTTTCATTTCGGAGCACTTTGAAAATTTAAAAAAAATTAGCTAATTAATAATTAAATAGTAACAAGCAAATTAACTAATTAACATATTTTTAACAATCCCCGAATAGTAATAAAATCCAGATTAATAATAAGCAGGCGAGATATAGTATACGCAGCAAAATAATAGCTTTACAATAATTAATCGTTGAAAAATAAGCTATTTTTCGTTGAAAATAGGCTTAACTAATTAGTTAATTACTAGTGAACTAAAGCAAATTTTGACGAAATCTATGTTTTGCGCCCGTCCGATATTAGGCCTTTCAAACAAATGTTTTTTAATCGGCCCAATAGTTATTGAGGAGTTCAACGGACGGACGGGCAGACAGACGGTGCCGAATTTTCCGTCTCTGTCGAAAATAAAAACGTTTTGCTTCGCTCCGCTCAATAAACTGATATACATATGTACTAATTGAGCATATTACTTATTCATTTCGCTTGATGTAAATATTAGTCATGGTTTGATCTGGATAGCAGATAATTAAAAGCAATGCCGTTAAACCCAACGGTCCTAAGCGCAGCATCTATCTCCATAACTGTAGTTTTTTCAAAATAAGCAAAGCACATTCATTGTAATCACACTCTCTAAAATTTTATGCTATATATGCGCACAGCCATTACAAAAACCAATTTTTCTCTTAAATTTATCTGAAAAAAATTCTACTAAACAGTGAAAAAAACGTCTAATAGTAGATCATTGCCAACAGCATAATTTATAGCGAAGCAGTCCAATATTGGCACACGTCTACATACATTGTCTTACACACTTACTGAGAGTGTGACTCAATGTCACAAAGGTATTATATAGCCGGATATAGCATATATGTCATACACATACTTACAAGATTAGTCAGAAATGGCTTTTGCATTTTGGAAGAGCAAACATCCGGTAGACACTGAATAAAATTAATCTATCCATCAACAACAATTCTGGAACTTGAAATTAGTCGAACAAGACTTAACCAAACATCGGAAACAGCAATGACATTTTTGGCGAGTATAATATTCCATTGTATGTTTGTTTCGAGACTCAAAAAGGTTATAATCTAAAGGGCGACATGCGACGGCAGGAATAGCTGCGGTACTGATTGAACAGTATACTATACGTTTGACTCGCATTAAGTCAACTATACTAGTGAAGCTCGCTTGCGAGCCAGAATTCGAGTGATGAGAACAATCCCCCGAAGCAGAAGTGTAAAAAATATTTTACCAACAATATTTTTGACACTCGCAATGAGTTTGTCGGCCCAGAAACCCTATATCCGACACTAAAACCAACAATAAACACACATTCATGTGCTTTTCAAACGAATTCTCACCAAAAATTGCGAAAACGTCATTTTTTATGCCAAGTATGAACCAGAAGTGTAAAAAATATTTACCCAACAATATTTTTGACACCCGCAATGAGTTTGTCGGCCCAGAAAACCTCATATAAGACGCTAAAAGCAACAAGAAACACACATTTGGGTGCATTTCCCACACGTTTTAAATATGAAATTTGGCGCCAACTATAAGCTTATAGACTCCAGATTGGAAAGTAGTTGAAAAACTTGTTATATATCATTGGAAAGCCCTGGTAAAGCTACATGGAATAGGCCTATTAGTTTGCGGATACCTTGAGTACTTATTGAGAAAAGTCGCAAAAACTGGAGGGGGTGCCCGAAAAATGGGCCAAAATGACGTCATTTTGCCCCATAACTTTTCTCACGGCAAAAAAATTCAAAAATCGGGCTCCGTCACTGCACCTAAATCGACCATTGCGGTTCGAATGAGCTATGGTGCATCAAAATCCGCCCAACCGTTATCGAGATCCAGGTGCGACACACACACAGACAGGACCTCCTCAACCCCCCTCCAGAGCCAAAATTGAAAATTCTCGTTCCACTCGAATTCAATAAATGGCTGACCTAACAGTATATGGCATTTAAAGCATGAATACTGTTATTATCAAGATGACCCATGTCGCCCTTAGGAGCCTGACGTTAAATGTCGATAGAAAAAAGCTTTGACCAGGGAAGGGGGTTCGATTTAGGCTTAGTCTATGGCTCATATACGGGCTTAGCTTAGCTTTTGTATATCGAGAACGGCACAGCATGAATTTCGTCTCCGCCCGTAAAAGTTACATTTGTCATCAAGCTATAAAGGATAAATCCATTTACAAACTCTTTCAAAATCTCGCAATTTCCCAAAATCCACAAAAAATTTTTCAGTTGATTAAGAACGTATACGTACGGGGTACCTAAAGGGCATTATCTGAACGAGCTCGAGTAGCGAAAAATCATATTAATAATATAGTTTTTGCCATAAAACTGGTGGTTCTATCAAACATGAATGTGAAGGCAAAAACAAAATAAAAACAATTTTGGCCGAATATATACCCAAGCGTTTACTAAATAAGATAATGTTACAAAAGCTACATTATGTACGGAAAGCAATAAAATTTTGAATGTTTAATATAGGATAAATCAGAAAGAAAGCAAATAGCACTTGTATCTATATAATTATAAATTTTTACCGTTTTAAGAATGAGTTTAGTTCGATTATATTTAAAGCGCGCTTGTATTTGGTACTTGTGGTTACTCCAAGACATATAGCCGTCATAATTTGGCAAATAGTTCTACATAATCGATAATTTTATCAATGTACGATTGGTATTATGCACGAATAACCAGTAGAGAAAAGCTTATACAGTATATCCGAACTAAATCTATGATCCATTAGCTTTGTGGCAACTCTTATATTGCGACCAAATCAATTGCAGTCCATAGACATGCAACAAGAGTACAACTCAGAAGTTTTCGGCTAAAGTCGGTTGACACAATACTCTGGCATAAACCGCATTAACTTTTCAGTCAAATCAAACCGTAAAATGGTGTTTCAGCTGGTATTCCTGACAAACTCTGGGAACAGCTCACAAATACACGCGGAACCATAAGGCCGTTAGCAACAACCAACGGCCAATGTAACTTTTAGGGGTCTAAATGAAACGCATACGATAAGGTATACATTGCTTAAGAAATGCTATGGTAGTTCTCGATATTGGTAAAGATCGGTGGCAGAAGTATACCTTGTATGTTTTTCTTAATTTTCGTTATGACCTTATAGGGAAACGAACAAGTCACCCAAATGACATACATATTCTTAAGACAGTTTACTCATCGCCAGAAGGAGCCATTTGAGCTCCAGAAAGATAAAAATGATGCGTAAGCTAATGAATAAACGACTCCCAGAAGGCATTGCAGGGATGTTTTTCAACAGTAAACGAAGCACTCATCGATGCATGCATCAAAAAATTTCAGATCGAAATGGATAAGTGGCCTTCCATAAGCAAAGACCTACCGCGGTGTCCCCAATTTTGGGGTAGAGCCCCTTTGTTTTTGCACAGCATACTACCCTCTGATCACCTTACTAATATGTTTTCTGTATTTAAGAGTTCATTTGAAACCGCACATTGTTACAATGTATTCCCATTGGGTCATCTTTGATAAATTGATGATGGCCTGTCCATTTTGGCACATTCCATGGCCAACTACAACTTGGCAGGCACCAATAGCAAAGCATTCAAATAAGCGTGATTTGCTATCTCATTTTTCCCCGGAAATCTTATCTTGCTTTGTACCTCGGAACAGGTACTCAATTAAGCGTTCCATATCAAGACAATGTACTTTTGTCTGGCGTATTGAGACCACCTAATGATTGGGCAGGCTTTGCTCTCGAAGAGACGACTAACTACTATTCATAAATCTGAACAGGTACTCAATTTAGCGTTCCATATCAACACAATGTACTTTTCTCTGGTGTATTGAGACAACCTAATGATTGGACAAGCTTTGCTCTCGAACAGACGACTAACTACTATTGATGAATCTGAACAGGTACTCAATTTAGCGTTCCATATCAAGACAATGTACTTTTGTCTGGCTTATCGAGCAGACTTTGCTCTCGAAGAGACGACTAACTACTATTGATTAATCTGAGTAACAATGATATGACTCATGACTATGCTATAAACACATTATGTGTCGCAACAAATACAATTATGGCTAATCCCGAATATATAGATGTGACAAAAATTACTTAAGTTTTTGATGTGTTCTAATACAACGAATTAAATATATATGTCTAGTTTACCGCGTCAGTCGAGTAAACACGAAGCCAGTGAACGAAATTTTCAGAACCTATTAGCACATAATCCTGATATATTGAGAGACGCTATAACCCGGAGGCGGGGCAAGCACTTGACCCTTGATCCGTCAGAAATCCTCCGAAAGTAGATCGTGATCACATTTTCAGCCCTGATGTATACTGTCTGCCGGATGACGAAATAAGTATGTTCGGCTACGAAATTGAATTGCTGTCAATAATCAATTATACGGTTGGTTTTCTTGGCTCCTATTAAACGCTGAATATTAATGTTAATCTTTTTTTTAAGTTCAACATTAGCACATGCTATTCGAACAATACACAAATTAAGTATAAAATTTACTAGTATCAATATAAAACAAAATTCGGTTAACAAAGAACAACGACTAGTATTAGAATGTTTACGTCCACTTATGCGGCGTTCACGTTATAATGTCCCCAACGTTTGGAACCTATGTACACCACAGTGTCAGACACACTGTTGACAACAGGGTGTCTTAGACATCCCCATGTTTTTAATAAATTTTTTAACGGTATCTAGTTACGCGTATTACCATTTCTCGACAGTGTCAGGCACACCGTGTCTTCTGGCAGTTTTACTGACAGTGTTCAGAATTATTTGAGCAGTGTTCATATGGGCTTGATACAAATATCGAGAATTTAGAAAAACTACACAGGACAGTTGACTAATAAACCGCATTAGCTACAGACGGTGTCCGTTATAGTTAATTCGCGCCAAATTGGTAGCTAAGAAAAACTGTCAAGAAAAAATGTAGTAGCTAGGGGTGTGTCGTACACCCTCGGCAATTTATTTACAGTATGGCTGTCACCCTGACTGTCTATACGGTAGGGTCGAGACTACAGGGGATCAAAACTTCCAAACAGCGGGTACATTATAACGTGAACGCCGCATTAGGTGTAAAGAAGTGTCAAAGCTTCATGGCTAAACTTAGCTCGATATATATATAGTAAATACAAAAGTTGAATCAATTAATTTGGCTCAGTAGTGCCAAGCCAGCAAATCCGTCCAAAACGACACTTTTTTGTTACAAAATCACCGTCAGACATTGCTCAATCGCACATTCAAGCAATTAATTGCACATAGTATTCCTAAATATGTCTTCTTAAGTGGATTCTAAGGTGTCTGCCATAGAAATCGACGGCATGTGGGTGGCTTGTACCTTCGTTAGGCGGCCCTCCTGTAAATATACTCAATTGATGTTATCGCTACGGAATAAGCTTTTGCACATAGTATTTCTAAATATGTGTTTTAAGCGGCTTCACGACGTATTTTTGTCTTAACCTGCTACCCCCAGGTTCTCAATCGCTAAAAAATGACACAATCAAGCAGGAGTTTACCGTACTATGGCAAGATCAAAATTTAAAAGCTTCTACATAATATAAATTTCGCCACTACCTGTTACTTCTGTGTTGGTTTTTGAGAGAATATGGTCGACCATTGCTAAAACAGATTTCCTGTTTTGCAGACTGGTTGCTGTTGAAAAACTTATCACCAAAAATTGTGGTATTTAAATGCGTACTGTGATTAAACTTAGGCGCCGCTAGTAGTGTCAAGCCTGTAAGAAATGCACCGCACCATAGTCAAATTTTCCACCCCCTCCACCCGCATCTGGCGTCGCAGTCGCACGTAAATTTTAGCAATAATGTGCAAAATTGCAAAAGTATTAAGGGGGAAATTGGTGAAAATTAGGAAAATTATTAACAAAAATTAGGGCGCAGCGGAGAATTTTTGGCTACCTCCTGGCCCGATCCTTAACCCGACGGACCTTGGGCACCGATGAGTGAAATGTATATAATATAAATATAGCTTCTTGGAGTTTTGTACGCATTCCGTACAATTCGATTTTTAGCTACATAAAGATTGACAAATAAAATATAAGTATATCAAAAGCTATACCATACGATCGAACAAAATATTGGCGATTTTAATCGATATAAAAATTATTCGAATTAGTCTACATTCGCGAGCAATTTTAATGTAATAGTGACATCATAAACACATCGGTCGTATAATCCGTTAGTGTTTGCGAACGGAACACGATTAAAATTTGATAAATTTTTGCGCGTTAAAAATTCGGACCGTGTTCAGTTACCCTTCTATAACAGTTAAATTGTAAGCCCAAATTTAGCTTAGGTTTAGATTTAGGCTTAGGAGGTCAAAAAGTTATATACAATTATTAGCGGGGGAAAACTTGACATGATAAGCTGGGAGAACTTGACATGATCCAAAAATCCCGCATCGCAGACCATTGAGTTCGCGAATAATTTGGGGGCGAATTTCAATTGACTACAATATGTTCCATAACAATTTTGGGCATGACCCCATTAGGAGCCAGTATTTATAAGACCAGAAATAAGACCAGCTTAGTGCGAGGGTTCGGAGCGGCAGCCCCCGACTTAGGATTAGTCTAATTGTTATATATGATATAAAGCTTACGATAAGGCTAAGGCTTAGTATATCGAAAACGGCGTGGCATGCATTTTACTTCCGTCCCTAAAAGTTACATTGGCCACAATTTTTATTCGACACACCACAATTATGGTTGGTAGTGGGGTCACCTTATGTTTACTCGTCCAAGTGATTCTATGTACTCTACGAATTTTTGATCGCTGACTCCAATTCTTTTGCCCATCGCTCTTCGTCGGCGGTTCGTAATTCATCGCCTGCCGTGCCTGATGTAGTCGAATAGTTGGACACAACGTAAAACATTTCGAGAACTCGTGGGCATCGGGTACTACACCATTTTCGTGAGCCAGGAATATAGTTTAACGTTAGCCACCAGGCAACAAAACCACTGAACATCGTCACTTCGGCCGCGATTATACGACGATAATGACGCCGTGGAATACGTAGCATCATTTCAGAAGACATGATAATATTATTATTATAATGGGTGAAATCAATATATTTACATACCTGCTGTATGGAACATGTAAATAATTAATTCTATGACTAGTACACGCACGTACATTAATAAAATGACTGTCTTAAGCTATACATTTATATACATCGAAAACTAGCTTTTAGTTGGATTGAAACATTGCTTATATTGTGTAAGAAATTATACACAATTCTATTAAATCGATCCAAATTTGGAATGACTATTCCTTTTTACATACACATTTTTTGTGAGCGAGATTTTTTTTTTATTTCCGTTAAGAAAAGCATATACGTTACAGTATTAAGTAGACATTGATTAGTTACAAAATACTATTGTTGTAGCCGATTCAGAACAATGTGTAGCTTTATAGGACATCATACTGTTGCTACATAAGACTCCCAAATGGTTTGCCTTGCCATAAACTGGTGATGCAATCTGAGAAAAATTTTTTGCTCCCGGCCAGACCCACTCAAGTCAAAAATATATTTTTACGTTAACAAACATAAAAATTTTTGACCAAAAATATATATATCAAGATTGTTAAGGCTTTATTTATAGAAGCAGTTTTGACACAAAAAACCATGATTCGATAAATGTCATCGTAACACATATTGAGTAATTTCGCAGATACTCTGAGTACCAAAATTAATTTAGGGAAAAAATTTTGTGAATTTACAGTTCTGACTAGAAAATTTTCAACGGTATGGACGATAATTTTAAGTTCGGTTTGGACTAGGTTATGCTTCTTTTCTATAAAGCTGTGGATTTGGTATAAAAAATTGTATTTTTGTAGAATTTGGTGCACTAAAAACCTACAGGTATGGAAAACAGAGCGAATTTTTTTACAACTACAAAGTATGATGTTTATCAGATATATAATGATACTGTTATATAACTGAGTACAACCTAGCCTTTTAATGCTCGAATTAGTTACTTTATTGAAAAATGTTTGGCAAACTCAAGTTGATGCCACAAATTGAATTTTTGGATAGCAAGCGGCTCGCTCACACAGCAAAAAAGTTGAGTCAAATTTTGAGTGGGTCTTTTTAAGCCTATCTTGAATTAAAAATGACTCAATTTGAATCAAGTTTTATAACCTTACTATTATTTGAATCAATAGTCGGTCGATTTATAACCCTGATCTTAAGCCAAGATTGATTCAAATTGAGTCAAAATTTAGCTCAAGTTTAGGGTTATAAAACGTCTTACTATTGATTCAAATAATAGTAAGGTTATGAAACTTGATTTAAATTGAGTCAAATTTTGAGTGGGTCCTTTTTTAAACCCAGCTCGAGTTAAAATTGACTCAATTTGAGTCAAGTTTTATAACCATACTATTATTTGAATCAATAGTCGGTCGTTTTATAAAATATATATACTTAAGGTAAACTTTGACTCAGCTTGAGTCAATCTTGGCTCAAAGCTTCACCGAAATTATGTTAATGTTATCTCAAGCTTACAGTTAAAAAAGAATCGACTCAATACTCACGATTTCATTCAACGTTTTTGCAGTGTACGAAAAACATTGGAACCATCCAAAAACTATGCTCGTATACGTTGAGGAAATATCCAAACCGAGCAAATAACAACACACATATTACAAAGATGCTTTATATACATTGCAAACATTCACAAGGTAAACTTTAATTCACGTCGCAATATGCGCAGTCGCCGTCGCCGTTTGGCAGTGTTTGACAGAGAACGTTTATCAAGCAAATGAGTAAATTTTGCTTAATTTTTGATGCTACTGGCTTTTTATATGGTGAAATAATTGACAAACTAAAATAGACACCACACATTGGACACAAATGAGTAAATTTTGCTTAATTTTTGATGCTACTGGCTTTTTATATGGTGAAATAATTGACAAACTAAAATAGACACCACACATTGGACACAAATGAGTAAATTTTGCTTAATTTTTGATGCTACTGGCTTTTTATATGGTGAAATAATTGACAAACTAAAATAGACACCACACATTGGACACAAATGAGTAAATTTTGCTTAATTTTTGATGCTACTGGCTTTTTATATGGTGAAATAATTGACAAACTAAAAATAGACACCACACATTGGACACAAATGAGTAAATTTTGCTTAATTTTTGATGCTACTGGCTTTTTATATGGTGAAATAATTGACAAACTAAAAATAGACACCACACATTGGACACAAATGAGTAAATTTTGATGCTACTGGCTTTTTATATGGTGAAATAATTGACAAACTAAAATAGACACAACACATTGGACACAAATGAGTAAATTTTGCTTAATTTTTGATGCTACTGGCTTTTTATATGGTGAAATAATTGACAAACTAAAAATAGACATCACACATTGGAACCGCATTATTTGGTTACAATCAGCTGACGCGTACCACAGCGCTATTTGGCAAATGTTGGGGACTAAGGAAACCTCCCAATTGGGTAAATAATAAAGCATGTGCAAATATTACATATATATATGGCGCATGTGCAAATATTATATATATATATGGCACATGACAAATTTTGGTTATCATATGCGCCGCGGCAAATTAGCAACGTTGGGTGCGCGGCAGTATTAATATACATATGTGCGATAATACTGAACTTGATAATTTCAATCCTTAAATCAATTGCAACTCAGACTTGATTCCGTTGACTACTTAACTGCGATACGAATATTATTAGAGAAGTCTTCTGAAATATTAGTTGTAGTAGCAAAGTAAACGGTCCATATGAAAAACACGGTTCATTGACCAATATGACCTAAACTCATCTACATAAAATCATCCAGCTGTAAAACCTACCAGACATTTGGTATATGATTTGCACTACTATAGATTCTTATAAAGCTATTGTTTCTAAACAAAAGTTTGCATGAGACTTCAATGTGGTGTGAACATTTCGTACCTATATACCTCAACTATTTGTAAAACTTTTTTCCAAGAAAATCTGGTAAATTGACATCAAAATATATACTAGCTACTAGAGGCAAAATGGACCAACTAGGTCTACTTGCCTCACGAAAATATCTATCTACCAGTGTTCGCTTGAACAGTTTTCTATAAGCTATCCTCACATTAAACTTACAACTATAATTAGGATGTAAAATAAGAAAAAAATTTTTACACTATCCAGTGGGCACATATCAATTAGATTTAATACTTTACGGTAGATGTAGTGTTACAGATTTGCCCACAGGCCATCTAATGAACAGCCAAAAATTCTCCGAATTCCTGCATTTTTACAAACTAAATCCGGCATCACCATTGGGAAAACATTAGCTTACACTTTGATGCATGACTGAATTCGTATATCGTTCAATGTTTAACAAACTTAGGCCGACGCCAGGAATCGAACCCAGTCTTTACGACAGAAACACTTTGCGCATGTTAACCACTGACCAATTTGGGAACTGGTGTTCGACTCTTTAAGGAACCTCACAACGCGAAAGAGTAGCAACCCACATCCAAACATAGCTATTGCATAGCTTCGCATTACACTCTGGGTTACAGTGCGCAGGAAAGAGTTGAACACGCGATAGACTAATTCTAGATAATTCGATTCGCTCCATATAAAAAAGCCATATATATAGACATAAGTACAAGTAGTAACTGAAAAAAGTTTACTAGGAATCATAAGAAATAAGAGATAAGAAACTGAAACAGTAGAAAATATGACATACACAAAATAACTAATTTATAGCCGGAAACGCAACACATTGTATTTTGTTTGTTTACATCTCGAGTTATCGCAATTTACAGTATATATACCAGTGAATAACCGGAACCGAAATTTGCCGGAACCAGCAACCGGAACCGTTGATTTAAACCGGATCCTTAACCGGAACTTGGTCTTCGAAATTTATATATAGTAAAACAGATGATGGAAGAAATGAAGGTATAGTGGATTTAAAATGCGTTACAAATAACTTTTACATTAAACTTAATGCTTTGCGATGGTATTATTGCCTTTCTGAAACTTTAAAGAAACTGAGGAAGCTAATAATGTTTATTTATCGATCAAATATGTCGATTTTTGGACACCCAGAGCAAAAAAAAGGCCTTCCACTATACACCGTTGCGTATACTGCGTCAAATCGAATATGCTTACAAAGATTGGAGCGTAGAATACACACTTTTGCTGTCTCCAGTCGCCTTCCTTTACTACACATACGTTTGTTACATGTTCTTGTGTAGGAAACTTGAAATTATTGGTTTATATGATTCTAAGAGAAAATAATAGATAGAAGGTAAATTTCTGATCAGGTACACTGTTTAGGCTAGCGTTGGACAAACAGTGCCCGTAAGTTAGATGATAATGATGATAACTTTCTAATCAGAATGCTATAAATGAGACACACTGTGATGCTGCTAGCACAGTTTCAATAAATAAAGTTCTTTGCCAAGAAAACAGTTTCTAGCTGCGTTGCAGATAACGTTAGTTTACTTCAATTTAGACTGATTTACCAAGTTTAGAAGCGCATTGGTGGGTTCTTGAAGCAATTAATGTTAGCCAAGCATACCCTAAGTACTTCTGCGTTAGCCATATTCTGTTACCGAATTGGACCGGTTTAATTGAAACGTACCGCACAGACTTCTGGATGTGTAAAATAGCTGCTGCAAGCAACGACCTGGCTTTGATTTATAAACAAACTCCTGCAGGTTATTATGAAAAATTCCTACTGAAATTATGTGCCCTACTTACGTTTCACACAGCAAATTGGTTAGTTAATCTTTTCTTTTGCTTGGTTGTATTGGAGCTTGATCATTGTATAATATATATTACATATGTTTGGATCACAGATGAAGCAAAAAACGTGGAAAATTTCAAACGAACTTTTTAAACCGGAATTCCGGTTCCGGTATGGTTTTTGCCCTTTGCCGGAACCGCAACCGGAACATGATTTTCGCCGGAACCGGAATTCCGGTTACTCCCTGATATATACATATCTAAACTACATATTTCTAACAACGTATGCGGTCAAATTATGAATGTTTTCGATAGCCGCACAAAAATAGACATTAGTAAGTTAGAACCCAATGGTAATCCTGTAACGCAAGGAATACCTATTACAACAGTGGAACCCATAAATAAAACTATTTATTCGAAAACGAAATGTTTCCTGCACAAAACGGCAGCTAATAAACCAATTCAAGAATTTTGCTTGTATTTCGACTAGCATTGAGCAAGCTATTGCCGACGCGATGAATCGAGGAAACAACCCCCCCGCCTTTTTGGTTTACCTAGAGTTGCGCTCGATAAACCGCTGATCTGTGACGAAACTGTTACTCGGATTCTTAGCCTTTACCACACAGAGTGACGCATTTTCAACAGCGTAGGGGCGGCAGGTATTTGACCTTCACCAGGCACACCCACCTCATGCCCCGAGGTAAATTTTGGCCTTCCCCAATTGCTTTCCTGTTCCATTAAAAATTACCAAATTTTTTGTGGGATGGGCTAAAATATGCGAGTTTTTTTCCAATTTTGGCTAAATATCCCCAAATTTTCCCCGTTTGACCCTAAAAATCACTAAAATTTCCCCATTTTGGTAAGCACAATTGCAATGAGTTGCCAAGCCAGACATTTTTGGTTTTCTGACGGCTACAGTACTTTATGTTCCCCCTCCCAATTCAACTAGGGATCCATCAGATGAACTGGCGGAATCGCCCAACAGGTATTTTCGGTTGCCGCAGCCGGAGCTGGGGTACCCAGGTATAACTTTGGTAGTTTGGAGAAGCCAGTCTAGTAAGTATAGTGAGATGAGAACACGATGACGTGTTTCTTCGTTAAGTTATTAACATAGGTCGGTTCTTAACATCGTATATTAGACCGTAATTCCGTTTGCATGTGATCCGATCCGATTTGCACACGTATTTTATATACAGTCCTCGTTGGATCACGAATCCGAATCGCATGAAGTATGAAAAAATTAAAATATATAATATACACACACACGTATAAATACATTGTGCGTGTTAGATCGCATGCAATGTGAACACAAATTACGTCGGACACAATGTGAACACCGCCGTATAATCGCTCTGTGGTGCTTTAAACGTTTTAGATATTTTAAAACACGTTCTTCCTGGAAAACGTTGAAAACAGGACGATTCCAGCGATACATTTAGTAATTATTAGTTCAGTACTAAAGCGAATCACGCAAAAATAAATTGTTGACATCGCCTGAACCCCCTACCAAAAATAGGGCAAAACACCATATATATATGTAGTGTTACAGCCCATATCCTTCAGGAACAAAGCGT
>JASANE010026030.1:0-55599 GCA_030248225.1 Trileptium ribeirensis
CTGTTAGTATACTTCGTTCAGTTACGTATTATTTTTAAATCGTAGTAACCATAATTTTTTAGTTGCCATTCATGTTTTTTAAGTAAACGTTCGTTTCTTTTGTTGGGTTTTGACTCTGAAGTTATAACAGTTTTACCTGTTGTATAGCTATGAGCTATTAGGATTGCCCTAATATGCGTTTCATACGATGAAATTTGCTTTTACGGTTCAACGGCACAGCTGTTGCTGCGAAACATAATGAAATTCAAATACATTTATATTATTTTCCTGGGTCATGCGCTAACATTGTTTTACCTTTTGTATAGCTATGAGCTATTCAAGATTACCCTAATATGAGTTGCATTGCCAAATCTGATTATATTGGAATAATTCGACAAATATCTTCACTGCGCCTACAGTAGACTATGCAGACTATTGCAGAGAAATTTATATCACATTTGGAATAAAATAATGATTACTATGCCCTAAATTATATTATTTCTGGCTTATCCTTATATTATTTCCTGGTCATGGCCGCTAACATTGTTTTTACCTTTTGTATAGCTATGAGCTATTAGAATGGACCTAATAGCGTTTCAATGCCAAATCTGATTATATTGAAATGTTTCACCAAATCTCATTGGTACATTAGACTAAGCAGACTTTTATTTGCAGCGAAATTTTATATCAGTTTTGGAATAAAATAATAATTACTAAGCATCTAGCATCAAAGCAGGCAACCATAAGTTTTTGGTGTACAAATTTTGGTGAAAGCCATTGTGTATATTTATTAAATATTTGGATTTATCATTTCTATTTTCATAAGGAGAAAAACCACTTACTCAACAGGGTAAGTGGGCACTGGGATGCTGCATTAATATGTGGTTCTTATTGAAATGAGTTTAAACGAAGTTACCGCTTGTTTTATTTTTTGTAATAACTTTTTGCTAATATATTAAGTGATAGTTTGGAACGGAATAGCTTGTTTTACAGCTGCAGCAATGTCATTAACAAATAAACGAGTACATCCAGCGAACGATTCTAGTTTCGTGGTCAGCAAACGACCTGTGTTTAGGGCGCGGAATGTCGCTCATTTGCCATGGAATTCAATCAATCTTGAGGTTCCATGATGTGCTCGATATATGTAACTTTGGAAATTCTAAAAATTAAATATTTTCTAAAATTATGCTATGTTAGATTTTGATTATCCGTATCAGCCAGTCCTTGAGTCATGTTTATGTTCTACTCGTCAACGATATTGAATTTGAGGACGGAACAGGCTAAGATAAAAAGTAATAAATTCTCATTCCTAAAATACTAAAATTATGCTATGTTGAATTTTGATTATCCTTATCAGTCAGTCCTTGAGTCAAGTTTATGTTCTACTCGTCAACGATATCGAATTTGAGGACGGAACAGGCTAACATAAAAAATAATTCTCATTCCTAAAATAGTAAAATTATGCTATGTTAAATTTTGATTATCCTTATCAGTCAGTCCTTGAGTCATGTTTATGTTCTACTCGTCAACGATATCGAATTTGAGGACGGAACAGGCTAACATAAAAAGTAATTATCATTCCTAAAATTGTAAAATTATGCTATGTTAAATTTTGATTATCTTTATCAGCCAGTCCTCGAGTCATGTTTATGTTCTACTCGTCAACGATATTGAATTTGAGGACGGAACAGGCTAAGATAAAAAGTAAATTCTCATTCCTAGGATTGTAAAATTATGCTATGTTAAATTTTGATTATCCTTATCAGCCAGTCCTCGAGTTATGTTTATGTCTACTCGTCAACGATATTGAATTTGAGGACGGAACAGGCGAAGACAAAAAGTAATAAATTCTCATTCCTAAAATTGTAAAATTGTGCTATGTTAGATTTTGATTATCCTTATCAGCCAGTCCTCGAGTCATGTTTATGTTCTACTCGTCAACGATATTGAATTTGAGGACGGAACAGGCTAAGATAAAAAGTAATAAATTCTCATTCCTAGGATTGTAAAATTATGCCGTGTTAGATTTTGATTATCCTTATCAGCCAGTCCTCGAGTCATGTTTATGTTCTACTCGTCAACGATATTGAATTTGATTACGGAACAGGCTAAGATAAAAAGTAATAAATTCTCATTCCTAAAATAGTAAAATTATGCTATGTTAAATTTTGATTATCCTTATCAGTCAGTCCTTGAGTCAAGTTTATGTTCTACTCGTCAACGATATCGAATTTGAGGACGGAACAGGCTAACATAAAAAATAATTCTCATTCCTAAAATAGTAAAATTATGCTATGTTAAATTTTGATTATCCTTATCAGTCAGTCATTGAGTCATGTTTATGTTCTACTCGTCAACGATATCGAATTTGAGGACGGAACAGGCTAACATAAAAAGTAATTCTCATTCCTAAAATTGTAAAATTATGCTATGTTAAATTTTGATTATCTTTATCAGCCAGTCCTCGAGTCATGTTTATGTTCTACTCGTCAACGATATTGAATTTGAGGACGGAACAGGCTAAGATAAAAAGTAAATTCTCATTCCTAGGATTGTAAAATTATGCTATGTTAAATTTTGATTATCCTTATCAGCCAGTCCTCGAGTTATGTTTATGTCTACTCGTCAACGATATTGAATTTGAGGACGGAACAGGCGAAGACAAAAAGTAATAAATTCTCATTCCTAAAATTGTAAAATTGTGCTATGTTAGATTTTGATTATCCTTATCAGCCAGTCCTCGAGTCATGTTTATGTTCTACTCGTCAACGATATTGAATTTGAGGACGGAACAGGCTAAGATAAAAAGTAATAAATTCTCATTCCTAGGATTGTAAAATTATGCCGTGTTAGATTTTGATTATCCTTATCAGCCAGTCCTCGAGTCATGTTTATGTTCTACTCGTCAACGATATTGAATTTGATTACGGAACAGGCTAAGATAAAAAGTAATAAATTCTCATTCCTAAAATAGTAAAATTATGCTATGTTAAATTTTGATTATCCTTATCAGTCAGTCCTTGAGTCAAGTTTATGTTCTACTCGTCAACGATATCGAATTTGAGGACGGAACAGGCTAACATAAAAAATAATTCTCATTCCTAAAATAGTAAAATTATGCTATGTTAAATTTTGATTATCCTTATCAGTCAGTCCTTGAGTCATGTTTATGTTCTACTCGTCAACGATATCGAATTTGAGGACGGAACAGGCTAACATAAAAAGTAATTCTCATTCCTAAAATTGTAAAATTATGCTATGTTAAATTTTGATTATCCTTATCAGCCATTCCTCGAGTCATGTTTATGTTCTACTCGTCAACGATATTGAATTTGAGGACGGAACAGGCTAACAGAAAAATAATTCTCATTCCTAGGATTGTAAAATTATGCTATGTTAAATTTTGATTATCCTTATCAGCCAGTCCTCGAGTAATGTTTATGTCTACTCGTCAACGATATTGAATTTGAGGACGGAACAGACGAAGACAAAAAGTAATAAATTCTCATTCCTAAAATTGTAAAATTGTGCTATGTTAGATTTTGATTATCCTTATCAGCCAGTCCTCGAGTCATGTTTATGTTCTACTCGTCAACGATATTGAATTTGATTACGGAACAGGCTAAGATAAAAAGTAATAAATTCTCATTCCTAAAATAGTAAAATTATGCTATGTTAAATTTTGATTATCCTTATCAGTCAGTCCTTGAGTCAAGTTTATGTTCTACTCGTCAACGATATCGAATTTGAGGACGGAACAGGCTAACATAAAAAATAATTCTCATTCCTAAAATAGTAAAATCATGCTATGTTAGATTTTGATTATCCGTATCAGCCAGTCCTTGAGTCATGTTTATGTTCTACTCGTCAACGATATTGAATTTGAGGACGGAACAGGCTAAGATAAAAAGTAATAAATTCTCAT
Source organism: Trileptium ribeirensis (assembly GCA_030248225.1). Classification (NCBI taxonomy): domain Eukaryota; kingdom Metazoa; phylum Nematoda; class Enoplea; order Enoplida; family Thoracostomopsidae; genus Trileptium; species Trileptium ribeirensis. The sequence continues at coordinate 3,905 of JASANE010026030.1, forward strand.
TCCTAAAATAGTAAAATTATGCTATGTTAAATTTTGATTATCCTTATCAGCCAGTCTTCGAGTCAAGTTTATGTTCTACTCGTCAACGATATTGAATTTGAGGACGGAACAGGCTAAGATAAAAAGTAATAAATTCTCATTCCTAGTATTGTAATAAATTATGCTTTTTTATATTTCTGTTATTATTCTTATCAGCCAGTAGACAACCTCGAGGCATGGTTTACAAGATCTAACATCACAATTTTACAATATTGGAATGAGATTATTCTTTTTCCGGAACAGCCTAAGATAATATGGTTGACGAGTCAACATTAAAATTAACTCGAGGATTGACTGAAATAAGGATAGTAAAATTTAATGCTATGTTACAATTAGGTTGAGAATTATTTTTATCTAGTCAGTCCGTGATTCAAGTTCCATATCGTAACAGTACTAACATGCTCAAGGATAGCTAATAAAGATAATTGAGAATTTTAACATAGCATAATTTTACAATTTTAGGAATGAGAATTCTTTATGTTAGCCTGTTCCGTCCTAAAAAATAGTAACAAGTATGCTAACATGTTACTCAATTGACTGATAAGGATAGAAATCCGTAACATAGCATAACGTATTTCAGAATACAAAATTGTTTTTTTTCCACTTGTTTCCTAATGATATTGAAGTAGAACATAAACGGACTAAAGGACTGAATGATAAGGATAATAAATATTCTAAAATAGCATAAAAATTATGCTATTTTAGAAATGAGATTTATCTTTATCTACCAATTAGTCCTCGAATTCAATTTTATTTCAACAAGTAAATAAAATAGAAGAAAATTGGAAAATAAAATCTAAGTTAGGGAAAGAGCTGTCGTCAACTGATATCTAGTTGAGGGAACCTAAACGACCGAGGGCTGACATATGGGGATAATCAAAATTTAAATTTTTCATTAATTTCCTATTTTGAAATGAGAAAAATTATGCTTTTTATCTTAGCCTGTTCCGTAGATCAAATTCAATATCGTTGACAGATCAACATTGACTCAAAAAATAGCTAATAAGGATAATCAAAAATCTAACACGGCATAATTTTAACCGGGATGAGAAAATTTGATTACTTTTATCATTCAGTCCTTAGCCTGTTCCGTCCTCAAATTCAATATCGCTGACGAGTAGAACATAAACATGACTCGAAGGACTGGCTGATACGGATAATCAAAATCTAACATAGCACAATTTTTACAATTTTCAGAAATGAGAATTTCCTTCTTTTCTTCCGCCTGTTCCGTCCCTCAAATTCAAATATGGTAACAAGTGCAACATAAACATAACTCGGACTGGCTGCGTGAGGATAATCGAAATAACATGGCGTGATTTTACAATCCTAAAAAAAATGAGAAAAAATTTCCTATCTTCACTTCCGTCCCCGAACGAGATCGGACAAGAACAACACAGAAAGGGAAAAGAGCATGATTTTACTATTTTAGGAATGAGAAAAATTACTTTTTTATGTTAGCCTGTTTCCGTGCCTCAAAATTCGATTTCGTTCCGACGAGTAGAACATAAACATGACTCAAGGACTGACTGATGGGATAATGAAAAAGTTAAATAGATAATTTTATTTAGGGAATAGTATTTTATTTCACCCTTTTCCTCTCGTCTCTCCACAGAAAACACAAAAGCAGATTTATAAGGGATAATCAAAATTTAACATAGCATAATTTTACTATTTTAGGAATGAGAATTTATTACTTTTTATCTTAGCCTGTTCCGTAATCAAATTCAATATGCATTGACGAGTAGAACGTATAAACGTGAGGCTCGAGGACTGGCTGATAAGGATAATCAGATCTAACACGGCATAATTTTACAATCTTACCTAGAAATCGAGACTTTTTTCTTTTATCTACGCCTGTTCCGTCCCTCAAATTCAATATCGTTGACGAGTAGAACATAAACATGACTCGAGGACTGGCTGATAAGGATAATCAAAATCTAACATAGCACAATTTTACAATTTTCAGAATAGGAATTTATTACTTTTTGTCTTCGTCTGTTCCGTCCTCGAATTCAATATCGTTGACGAGTAGACATAAACATAACTCGAGGACTGGCTCATAAGGATAATCAAAATTTAACATAGCATAATTTTACAATCCTAGGAATGAGAATTTACTTTTTATCTTAGCCTGTTCCGTCCTCAAATTCAATATCGCTGACGAGTAGAACATAAACATGACTCGAGGACTGGCTGATAAGGATAATCAAAATCTAACATAGCACAATTTTACAATTTTAGGAATGATAATTACTTTTATGTTAGCTGCATCATTTCAAATTCAATATCGTTGACGAGTAGAACATAAACATGACTAGATAGCTAGTAAGGATAATCAAAATTTTTAACATCAGCAAATACCCTTTTTATGTTAGCCTGTTCCGTCCTCAAATTCGATATCGTTGACGAGTAGAACATAAACATGACTCTAGGACTGGCTGATAAGGATAATCAAAATTTAACAAGGCATAATTTTACTATTTTAGGAATGAAATTTAATTATCTTAGCAGCGAAAAAAGAAGAGAGAAAAAAAAAAAAGAGAAGGAAAAAAAAAAAGAAAAGAATTATTTTTTATGTTAGCCTGTTCCGTCATCAAATTCGATATCGTTGACGAGTAGAACATAAACTTGACTCAAGGACTGACTGATAAGGATAATAAAAATTTAACATAGCATAATTTTACTATTTTAGGAATGAGAATTTATTACTTTTTATCTTAGCCTGTTCCGTAATCAAATTCAATATCGTTGAAGAGTAGAACATAAACATGACTCGAGGACTGGCTGATAAGGATAATCAAAATCTAACACGGCATAATTTTACAATCCTAGGAATGAGAATTATTACTTTTATCTTAGCCTGTTCCGTCCTCAAATTCAATATCGTTGACGAGTAGAACATAAACATGACTCGAGGACTGGATGATAAGGATAATCAAAATCTAACATAGCACAATTTTACAATTTTAGGAATGAGAATTTATTACTTTTTGTCTTCGCCTGTTCCGTCCTCAAATTCAATATCGTTGAGCGAGTAGACATAAACATTAACTAGAGGACTGGCTGATAAGGATACATCAAAATTTGACAAGCATTGATTACAATCCTCAGAATCGGAGTTACTTTTTATCTTAGCCTGTTCCGTCCTCAAATTCAATATCGTTGACGATAAAACATCAAACATGACTCGAGGACTGGCTGAATAAAATCATCAAAATTTAACATAGTGATGTTACGATTTCAAAATAATTCTTTTTTATGTTAGCCTGTTCCGTCCTCAAATTCGATATCGTTGACGAGTAGAACATAAACATGACTCAATGACTGACTGATAAGGATAATCAAAATTTAACATAGCATAATTTTACTATTTTAAAAATGAGAATTATTTTTTATGTTAGCCTGTTCCATCCTCCAATTCGATATCGTTGACGAGTAGAACATAAACTTGACTCGAGGACTGACTGATAAGGATAATCAAAATTCAACATAGCATAATTTTAGTATTTTAGGAATGAGAAATTATTCTTTTATCTTAGCCTGTTCCGTCCTCAAATTCAATATCATTGACGAGTAGAACATAAACATGACTCAAGGACTGGCTGATACGGATAATCAAAATCTAACATAGCATAATTTTAGAAAATATTTAATTTTTAGAATTTCCAAAGTTACATATATCGAGCACATCATGGAACCTCAAGATTGATTGAATTCCATGGCAAATGAGCGACATTCCGCGCCCTAAACACAGGTCGTTTGCTGACCACGAAACTAGAATCGTTCGCTGGATGTACTCGTTTATTTGTTAATGACATTGCTGCAGCTGTAATAGCTTATCCCGTCCAAACTATCATTATATATTAGCAAAAGTTATTACAAAAAATAAAACAAGCGGTAACTTCGTTTAAACTCATTTCAATAAGAACCACATATTATGCAGCATCCCATGCCCACTTACCCTGTTGAGTAAGTGGTTTTTCTCCTTATGAAATAGAAAAATGATAAATCCAAATATTTAATAAATATACACAATGGCTACCAAATTTGTACACCAAAAATGATGGTTGCCGCTCTTATGCTAGGGCTTAGTAATTATTATTTTATTCCAAAACTGATATAAATTTCGCTGCAATAGTCTGCTTAGTCTAATGTACCAATGAGATTTGTGAAACATTTCAATATAATCAGATTTGGCATTGAAACGCTATTAGGGCAATCCTAATAGCTCATAGCTATACAAAAGGTAAAAACAATGTTAGCGCATGACCAGGAAATAATATAAGGATAAGCCAGAAATAATATAATTTAGGGCATAGTAATCATTATTTTATTCCAAATGTGATATAAATTTCTCTGCAATAGTCTGCATAGTCTACTGTACCAGTGAGATTTGTGAATTATTCCAATATAATCAGATTTGGCAATGCAACGCATATTAGGGTAATCCTAATAGCTCATAGCTATACAAAAGGTAAAACAATGTTAGCGCATGACCAGGAAATAATATAAATGTATTTGAATTTCATTATGTTTCGCAGCAACAGCTGTGCCGTTGAACTAAAACAAATCATCTGTATGAAACGCATATTAGGGCAATCCTAATAGCTCATAGCTATACAACAGGTAAAACTGTTATAACTTCAGAGTCAAAACCCAACAAAGAAAACGAACGTTTACTTAAAAAACATGAATGGCAACTAAAACATGAATTACCACGACTTAAATAGGCATGGACACCGCATACGCAGGCTGATGCAATATTGCATCAGCCTGATGCAAGTGTTGCATCAGGAATATCAGGACGTGATTCATTGCGTCATTCAAATCATCATTACGTGGTCATGCTTCAATCACTTGAATCGGCGGCCACGACAAAAATAATGTCAGCACATTACCAGGAAATAATATAAGGATAAGCCAGAAATAATATAATTTAGGGCTTAGTAATCATTATTTTATTCCAAATCTGATATAAATTTCTCTGCAATAGTCTGCATAGTCTACTGTACCAGTGAAATTTGTGACTCATTCCAATATAATCAGATTTGGCAATGAAACGCATATTAGGGTAATCCTAATAGCTCATAGCTATACAAAAGGTAAAACAATGTCAGCGCATGACCAGCAAATAATATAAATGTATTTGAATTTCATTATGTTTCGCAGCAACAGCTGTGCCGTTGAACTAAAACAAATCATCTGTATATACTAGCTATAGTTATACATTGTATATTTAGCTTTATAATGCACAACATTATTGCATGGTACAAAAAAGTACATACAAAGTAAAAGCTTCAAAGAAATATCTTATGCAACACCATCATGTGGGAAGGCGGTGAAAAATATGGTCGTAACGATTTCACAACTAGATGTTGCTCTGTTTTAGCGCCATTGCTTTTAATTATGGGCTAGCCATATCAAATTATGACTAATATTTAGATCAAAAGAAACGGAGAACGCAAAGATAGAGACCATACCAGTAACATTTGGGAGGTTGTGGGTCGGAAAATGTAATAACCGCTTATTTCGTGGTTATATATAAATATTGGTATCAACTCAACAGTATCCGCTTGTCACAAAATAGATACATACAAAGTTAGACATGACCTAAATAGAACCAACAATTCCAAACCCCTAAAACATTACAATGAAATATACCCGAATCTTGGTCGCAATATTGCTTTTAGCAATATAATCCGTAATTTGGACCAGTGTATAAGAAAATATCGACGGTACAATATATAGCTTATAGGTGGACCTACTTTTACAATTTTAAAACAACGCCTGTCATACCCAAGCTATCACAACAGTCATCCTGCGCGATTTTCACACAAAAACTGTTGTTTTTGCTTTATTATTTAGTTGCTAAAGGAATTGTCGGCCTGCGTTTGCGGTAGCACATGTCAACATATTGTGAATATTTTTTCGTGTCACTTTAGCGGTTACAATTCTATAAACAGAATCAACAAAATTCTAAGGGATTTCAGTTTGTTTTACCCCTGCTCTTGAAAAGGGACACATGCAGTGCAATGCTTGCACAGCTACAGGGGCGCACCACCGTTTTGAAAAGTGGGGTGGCCTGGCTGTTTGAAAAGTTTCACCTGATTTTTCGAAATTCAACTTTAGGTGCCCAACGCAATAGAAAAAGCAGAAATAGAAGGCCCCGACACCTAACATGTTTCATATTCTTATATATAAAATCTTAGAAAATTGCTTAAAACTGCACTAGTTTCGAAATTTCTGGCTACCCCTTTGTAACAACTGTAAAAGTCCTTCTGCTAGTACAAAAAGTCTTGCGATCTATGTATCAGCATAAATGTACCTTTTTAGTTATACTGGTTATTCGAATGCTCCAAAAATTCTAATTCGATTTTCTTTGAAGATAAAATCCTTGCAAACGTCTTTAATGTCAACTTTGTCAGTGATTTCACGATGCGTCTGCAGGAGAGCGAGATGGTTGAGGCGGCTTTCCGACATGACAGAGCGCAGCCAGGTTTTGAGTCTGTGAGTGTGCATCCGATGTTTGGTGGCTACGAAAGTTTTCCTTTGCATGATTCCAATTCCCGCTATACCCAGTCTCGACAAAAGCCTTCTCCTTTGTCTTCACAATGTCGTAACCTATACCTATTCGTAACGAACCCAAAACTCATTTGTTTCGCGGTACTAGCATCGTCTTCTTCGGTGCTATCTCCTGACTTTTTCTTGGAAGCGATTTTGGAAAAGAAGTTTGTTATGCTCATTTTAGTACGTTCGTACTTATTTAAAGGTCAATCTATAACATAAGTGCAAAAGCTAATTATTTCATGATATTCATTCATTTCACAACGAACGCTGTACTCGATTCACTTTCAGTAATACGGGGCCAGTAATATACACACATAACAGCGACATGGGCGGATTTGTTGTGATATGTACTGAGAATGCAGAAAAATGACACTCACCAGGGCTAAATCTGGATGGGGGGCCCGCCCCCCCCCCCCGCCCCCCCCCCCGCGTGGTGCGCCCCTGCACAGCTATGTGCCAATGTTAAACTGCAGTCAATAGTAAAAAATTACTTATATCCGTAAGTCCGTACCTGAGCCATAGCTGCTGTTGTAATAAAACTTTGGTTTAGCGCGGTAACCTAGCTACAGGATAATCTATCCTTTGCACTAAATTTTATAACTATTGGTTTCTGATTTAGCATATTTTGTGGTGTGTCTCGCTCGGAGTAGTATCTGTCGCAATATGCTAATGATTTCTGGGTGATACTCACCCTTGCCTACAACTTGAAGAAACATTTGCATATTTCCTGCTTTGAGTTCAGGAGCTAGATGGGTCACACCTACTTTTTGCCGAATTAATGTTTGGCATTGTCTAGAGTAAACCCAACGGTAGTCATTTTTGTTATTGTATCAAGTTGTCAAAAATACATCAAGCTAATCTGTAAAGACATCATGCAAAGATAGCTTGTCATGCATATAAATGAAGTTTTTATTTTAAAGCCATGCATAATTTTTGCCCTCGAAATAATATATACTGTAAAATCAGGGTACTAATTTTTTAAGAATAATTTACCAGAATCTCTGCAAAACAACTTTAGTTATAAATATCCTATAAATTGTCCAAAAGATTTCGTACTCTGATTTGCTGTGTATTAGATGAGACTGGCGTTTTTAACGCTGTTTACGACTTTTGTCTAACTCTGCATTTATATATGTAGACGCTATAATAGCAACGCATTAATCCAAATATCTGCAACAGGAACAGTTCATCTTTCCCATCATATTACATATTTAGTAACGAATATGGTCCAATATTTAGTCTCGGACGTTGTCGTCGATCCGCCCGCAAAAACTGTGACAGACATGCGATGAGAGACTAGGGTGTAAATTCCACTACGCCATTCTGCGCTGTGAAAACAATACATAAATATCAATATAAGAGAACACAATGCATTGTGGTGCACCATATAGCGTTCATATATATGAACGAACACAAGCAGAATAACGAACGAACATATATCAAGCTAAAATACAAGCCGTAGTTTAACGTCACTACAATTTAGATTGTAGTGACCCTAAAATTAAAGTTAGCCAACTCAACAATTACCATCACCTATAATTATAGTAAGTTCAGTAGCATTAAAACAAATCCAATTTACGACACAGACTCAACCTTCACCTAAAAAGACTCATTGAAATCTTTGGTAGCATATGTTGAGTGACCGAGTGATTTAAGTGTTTGTCTTCCAAAGGAATAATATCCTATTCGAGCCAAGTCAGTAGTCTTCTATTTTGGTATTTAATTTCTTTTATTTATAATGAGTTTTAACCTTTTCATCTATAATATAAATTTTTGATATGGCGACATGCGTAGCTTACGGTCCATTGTGCAGGAAATGAACACGGCCGTTGCATAAAGAACTAACTGAAAATTGTCTCTCAGATTACAAATTGTGTAAATGTTAAATTTCTCTGGGTGTTGAAAATAATTTTTTTCCGAGAAATAACATAATGATTCGTGTCACTGTTTATTACACACGATGCAGCCCTTTTATACATATACATACTATTTTCGCAATCTTTTCACTACAATAGGTGCCATAGTGACATGATTGTCGGATACAGCGTTAGAGACGATAGGTTCAATACTGGGTACACGTTATGTTCTTTTCATACAAGGTTATAGGTATGTTTATAATATTGGCGCATGTTATTGAATTGATTGCATGCGTTTTACGCATAACGACTGCTGTACCTTATTTTTTAGATGAAGATATTAATCAACTTTCTCTCTTTCGATGGTTGCCTGCATACTACTAAAGCCAAAATCACTTTTTGACATACGTCGGCAATTCCTATTAACGCTCACATTTCAAGGGCTATTGATAACTTAATAGCTGGTACTCCCCCAAGGAACACTGGAGGCATGGAATACCTTGCCACATGAGGGGATGGGGTTTAGCCGAAAAACGACCATATCATAGGGTAAGCTAAAGTACATGAGTATGAACGCGTGTTATACTTTACCACAAATTCATATTTATGGACTGTTACTTTCGTTAAGTACACGCTTACTCGTTCGGATGATCTCAAACAGTATAGATAAAAGATAAGGTTAAAATGATTTTGTGCAAGTTGCGAGTTGTCACAGAACGTGTAGCGTTATATATTTACTCTGTGGCGATTTTATTGCGGCAACCTTTTTTATCACTGATAAATGTGACTATGAAACCACGTTCTAGGTTAAAATCTGTGTAATGGGTCATTACCATCATGGGTCATTCACAAAGTAATGCGTGTGTCAACTACACTCACGTAAAAATGATCGCAACCATTGCACGGTCATTTGCACAGTTACCAAAGCACACTTGCTGTCAAAACTGTAGCGACCGCTGTATGCTCCACGTAAATATTGCAGCGTCCAATGCAAGTTCTCTGTAAATATAAACTATAGTGCCATCAAAAATATATGAATGTTTGGACCGATTTCAAAAATATATTAATTGCGTACGTGTCTTTACATAGAACATCACTGTATACACTTTGCCATAAAAACTATTGCACGGTCATTGGCAGTTACCAATGCATACTCGCAGTGTAGACTGTAGTGCCCACTGCAAGCTCCACAGAACTACTGTAGCGGCCAATGCACGTTCTCTGCAAATATAAACTATAGTGCCATCAAAAATATATGAATGGTTGGACCGATTTCAAAAATATGTTAATGGCGCACGTGTCTTTACATAGAACATTCCTTTATGCGCTTTGCCTCAAAAAACTTGCAATAAGGGAGCTAAAACCTGTGCTCTGAGGAAATATTGTAAATTATACTCACAGTCATCACACAACTTTTACATGATTTGTACCAAATTTTCACTGGGTGTTATATCTTACAACATTTACCCAGGCTTCACTTCACACAGGGGACTAGCGTACAATGATTTATAAATCACAAATTATGTTCATACACCCACGGTTACAATGGAGTTATACGACATATTGATTGATCAATAATGATAGGCTGCTTTCATACTTATATATAGCTTGGTATTCTAACATATATTTACTATATTGCTGCATAGATAATTTTACTGGTGCAGTATTGTTAAATCTTTTAAATCCATTTTATTTAATTACTTTAGTTCTTTATTTAAAACCTTTTCTCCAAGTCTGTACAAATCTCGTGAGACTCGATAATCTGCTGTTTTTCCGACATTGTTGTAATTGTATTGTGATAGGATTGTGTGTGCTGAGCGGTTAGTTGTATTGCTTGCAGCTTTTACCCGATCATCACTATACAGGAATGACAAAACGCGTTTACTTCTTTTATTGTTTAACCCTGTAATGAGTAGTTTGGATCAAAATTGTAGAGATTTGGATTCTGCGGTTTTACTTTCTTCATACAACATTAGTAGTCAAGTAAAACTCCCAACATTCGTATTTTAACCGGTTTCAGCAAGAAGGAGAACTAAAAAATCTGCTAACATTTCAAATCACTATATTTGTTTGATTTAAAATATTAAATCTGCTAATTCCAGGCTATTTGGAATTAAATTGTTTCGTAAACATACTATGTTGGTTTACGTAGTATTTGGCAAAATATAAAATAATTTGTTCGTTGTTTCAAATGAAAGAATGCATGTTACTTAATGCGTGGTGGTAAATTGTTGAAGTTGTCAGGAACTCCAATTTTTTGCCAATTTTTTTAAAAAAACTCTGAACTTTTGGCAATTTGCGATAAATTTTTCGTAATTTCTCTTATTTTACCTTAATTTTTGTCAATATTCACCTTCTTTTTGCAATTTTTTTCCTAAGTTTTCCGCGTACTTTAGGCGCGCTGCGGAAAGGAGGATGACGGCGAGGACTTGGGTTCAGTGGGCGTTTCACCTTTATGTGGGAGCAACCCCCTTCGCCGCCACACTAACGTCGCCTATTGAAATCAAAGATTTGTTTATCGAAAAAAATAAGAATTTTTAGAAAATATCAGGGATAAAAGTACATCATTTATGCAAATGATTGCCGGATTTTCGCAGTTCAGCTCATCAAGTTTGGCGCAGTGTAGTTACTTTCACAGGTACACAATATTTAATAGTTCGTGCTTGAGTTAACCTTAGGTGCGTTCATTACGGTTGTTTTGCCACATTCGCAAAGCAATGGCAAGCTTTATTGTACAAAAATTCGCGTTAGCAATTTTGCCATCGGAAATCGCAGATTAACGAACTCAAACACTGACTCCAAACTCTGATGTACGAACGCAAATCGTATGCACGTACTTTTTCAGATTTCGTAAGCTTGTGCGCGATGATCAAATGGCTGCTTAACCGAACAAGTATTGAATCTTCCTCTATGAGTGCGTATCTTTAGTTTCCAAAAGATCACGGTCCTTAAATTCATGTACCGGTTTGTAAAAGTGCCCATAAGTTCTCGCGTATCGCAAACAGTGAAATCGGTTACGCACTAACTGCCATGACAAAAGGGAAAGACGGATGCTATAACAAGCATGCAGAGTATTACCTCGGTTAAAATTTCAAAGAGCTGTCGTATTTTGAATAACTATTTCATTACACACTAATATATTAATAAAGTTTAACTATTTGCAAATTTTTGTACCGTAAACTGAGCTAAGGAAATGTGATCCAGCTTTACATCTATTATAGACCTTGTCTCCAATAGCGAATCTAATAGGTACTAAATGTGTACAAATTTTACAGAATCAAGTTTACCTAAGGTTTGCTAGATTACCTTTTGCATGATTGTGAAGTTTAACTCGACATTGCCATGAGTAACGAAAATCTATTTCTTATTCGATTTAGGATACCAGTTCTTAGACTCATATAAGATCATGCTAATACATAGTGTAGGTTATTGACTAACCTTAAACAAATAAAACTATCGTTGTAGTCTATACCTACTGTGCAAGAATGAACTGCATGCTAACAATTGATTCTGCGGTATTAAAAATCATGCCAACTAACTCAGATACCAGCTTTACGTATTGCGAACAACAAAACTTTATGTAATTTAATACTCATTGCATTAGCATGTCAGTTTTCATTTGCAGACCTGACTTTGTAATTTCTCTAGTTTCTACGGATCAAATGCTCAATTGTCAATATATATAATACATACCGAAGTATTCTTTTTATAGTCTCGCATTCGCGAATGATATCATCGACAAGCCAGTTGTTCACATAGCGGACACCTTGTTTATCTCGTCTGAAACTATCAGGAGTTTCTCACAGCGAATGTTTCATAGTCCAACCCTAATTTAATAATGCACTCATATATATGTTGAAGCTATAAAAAATAAGTTCTTGTACTGTGAAGAAGCTCCAAACGAAAACCAAAATTTTGTCACAGTTATCACACTAGGAAGCTCGTTTCCGGACAGCATGAAATTCAGAGAAAATTATTATCTCGAGTCCCCGCATGATTTCAAACCTTCTAATTTGTGACTTTGCATTAGCTGCTGTTATGCCATTACGCTGATGTAGAAGATTTTTTTCACTGAATTCTTTATAAACGTCTACATTGCATCCACAATAACGACTTGAGGTCCCGCTGGATCATAATGGTGTTTTCAGTTACGTTGAATTTCTGTCCAGTTCCATCGCCAACGTCACGTGTCAATACTCGGTGCAATCAAATGCGAACAGCATAATAATAGCTGACCTTTTTAACGGTAAAATTTTGCGGTGTTAATATTATGATCACAGAATTTAAAATCGAAATATATAGCACTTATTTAAAGGCGATGTACTTAGGACACGTTTTGCATTTTATTTAACCAGATTTATTGGTCTTTTAATAATTAAAATGTATTCGGAATTAATCGAATATTTGGAAATATTCAATCATCATGCTGTGTTTTGAGCTTTCTAATTATATCACCCCACAAATGATGACATTTTTTACATTTCTTCCATGAAAATTGTTATTTTCAAAACTTTTATTAATATAAACTGTAGAAAAACAGTCTTCATATTAAGGTTCAATAGAAAACAAGCGTCTGTATTGGTTTGAAATATTTTCAGAAGCAATTTATTTTTGCTAGTAGACACAAATTACTGCAATTATTTGCGTTGTTTATAAATACTATGTACTGATTTAAAAATATTTATGCATACAATGTAATGCTATAAGACTTAAACGCGAACTCATATACTTCATATGCTTCAAATGTCGTACTCGTCAAAGGTTTCCTATCTCGTAGCAGAGGTTTTGATAAAAAGCTAGTAGCACTGTGCAAGCACATGTTTGGTTAACAGCTAGTTGGATCGAAGTTGTATATGCAGTGATAAAGGTCTTCCATCTGAACGGCAAAAATACGCAATAGGCTATTGGAAACAAGTTTGTATATAACGATTTATAAGCGTGTGAATTGCTTAGTCTTGAAAAATCTATCATAAGGGTTTATAAAATTCACGATCAGTACCGATTCGAAATAAAATATTCATTCTTTATGTGTTTTAGGTAGCGGATTTTGTCTGCTTCAAATTAGATTTATGGGCAGCAAAATTGGAATGTCTAACCTGAAACAGCACTTTCACGTGCATTGTTGTAAGTTTATGAGCGATCCGGCCCTAACGTGCATGGTGGAAAATTATATGTAAAAACATATATATTTAAGCTGATTTATGCTTACTGTATCCATTTACTAGACCAGTTAGACAGGTATATATATAACTGTACGTTTAAGTAAAAATTGTATATTTTACATATTTTGTTATTTCGGCAGGCATTAAGTACCAGTTTTAGTTGGCATTACTATACGAATTCCCCGTTCAGTTTGACGCGGTTTGCCAAGAGTCAAAATTTATATATGTAGTCCAATGGAAGTGAGAAAAACTGTTCAATATTTCCAGATTTTCCATAAAGTTGATGATGTCGGGATCGTTTAATAATGTTTTATCAAACTGTCGGCTTGATTCGGCTTGAAACGGCGGCTACATCAAGGTCGGATTCGATTGATCGAGCAGGCAACTGTTCGTAAATACGAGCTAATTCATAGAGTAGCTGGTTAAACAACACGAGTTCAATTTATCGCTTCGGGAACAGTTTGTTCAACGTCACTCTTAAACTTCAAACTATTTCATGAAGTAACGGGTTAAACGAAGATTAAGTTCACCGCAAATCTTGGGGTCTATCCTCCGCGTCGGGAACAATTTGTTCAACGCTATTCGTAATACAACTAAATCATGAGGTAATAGGTCAATAAGGGTTTTTAATATCCTTCCGTATTTTTGGTATGTGTAAATTTTATATAGTCGCTACAATGTGGCGCAAATGTTGAAGATATTGCTGTATAAACCTGATAATGAAATCATGCCGCATTTTTAGTAAGCTGTAAGATGTATGGTCAAAAGGTTGCTTAATATAATGTTAATATATGTGTTTAGTGACTTTTCGCATAAGCCTCATCGTAATGTATAAATTATGTAAAGTCGCTACAACATTGTGCAAACGTTGAAGATATTGTGTAAAAACCTGGTCATCAAATCATGCTCATATTTTTGGAAGCTTTAAGCGGGGTGGGCAAAAACTTGCCTAATTTTAAGTTAATGTGGGCGTATAGTGTCCTTTCGCATAAACCTCCTTGTAATGTATAAATTTTGTAAAGTCGCTACAACATTGCACAAACGTTGAAGATATTGGTGTATAAACCTGGACATCAAATCATGCCCGTGTCTTTTTTGAAGCTTTGTGTGGTCAGAAATCTGCTTAGTTTCAGCAACACCAACGTACTTCCCTCTCCAAGGCAGAATACAGGTCGGGTCGTGCGTCCGGGCATTAGCATAAACATTTTATAAATATACTATCATTGCCTTCTTGAAACGTCGTCTACGCGGAGTACATCTAATTTTCTTCTTCATCGCAATTTTCCGTTTTCTCAACAAGTTTAATCACATTTAGCACAGGACTTGTTCAAAATATTTCAAAACCACGTGGTACTTTTAATGCCTAGCGCGGACAGATCTTTGCTATATTATGCATTTGCAGTGTAAAAAGACTGCGACATACAATTCGTATAGCGTAGCGCCTATAAACCCGAATCAGATTCAAAACAGCTATTGTATGTAAAAGGCCCACATGAACACTTTACCGCAGAATGGTTTTCTATTTTTGTTAAAGTTCGGTTCAAATGAATACAATAAGGGCTAATTTATGGCACGGCACCAGTTGTGTTTGGAGGTGCTAAGATGTGGAGCGCTTCAAATAGGCTAAGTTCCTGTATTGAAGACATGTATGTTCATTGTTACATGACCACGTATGTGTTTTGTTGCATTCTTATGCGTTTCGAATAATTCATGACCAAAAATGAGGCACCGCGAAGTTTATTGTTAAAATTTTGTGTCACCACGTATTGAATATTTTATTCTTTATACCAGCACATTTCACAGATCTTTGACTCAGCGCTGACGAATAACGCTATACCGTGTAGACATCATTATGTAAGGTAATGCTTATGTTTTAGTACATTGTCTAACCATTGTTTGGTAATACCAAGATTAAAGTTTATTGTAAATACTTGTAATGCGGCGTTCACGTTATAATGTCTCCAACGTTTGGAACCTATGTACACCACACAGTGTCAAGCACACTGTTGACAACAGGGTGTCATAGACACCCCCATGTTTTTAACAAATTTTTCAATGGTAGCTAGTTACGCATATTACCACTTCTCGACAGTGTCAGGCACACTGTGTCTGCTGGCAGGTTTATTGACAGTGTTCGGAATTATTTGAGCAATGTTCATATGGACTAGATACAAATAGCGTAAATTTAAAAAAAACTGCACAGGACAGTTGACTAATAAACCGCATTAGCTACAGACAGTGTCCGTTATAGTTAATTCGCGCCATATTGGTAGCTAAGGGTGTGTACGACACTGTCAAGAAAAATGTAGTAGCTAGGGATGTGTGGTACACCGTCGACAATTGATGTACAGTATGGGCGTCACCCTGACCCTCTATGCGGTAGGGTCGCAACTACACGGGGTCAAAAGTTCCAAACAGCGGGGAGATTATAACGTGAGCGCCGCATAAGTATCACTCGCGGCCATATTTATGTACTTGTCCTTATAAGATAATTTCATTGTGTTTTCGACTTACTTCCCCCAAAGATACCAGCGTTCACTCACAAGGTTTTTTCGAAAGTAGCAAAACACAGGTCTTTAATATACAGCAGGAATAGGAGCCACTGTCGATTGATACTTCTGCTATAATTTGATTGGTGATTGCCGATATATTAGTACCGTCTTCAAGCAACCTTAAGAAGGCCTGGGGTAGCTGATAACCTCATAAAGAATCTTGGAGGTAACGCAATGGAATCCTTGGAGAAATCAACTGAAAAAGGATCACATCATAGGACAAGGGAAAGCAAATGTGTATAATTGAGTGTATTTTTATAGTGAACTCGTGGTAGCACAGTAATAATTGAGTGCTTTAAATATTCTGGCCGTAACAATCCCAGTGACAAACCCAACGTAGCGTTGTCCTGGAAGAATCTCATTACATCCGATCACAGTTAGGGCGAACCAAAAGACTGCCCTGTAGGCCTTGTTGTCGAAAACAAAATTATCAACTTTACCAGTGCGAAAGCGTTTCAAAAGCGGTAAAGTTGATATGCAGAATTTCATGACACCCGATATGTTTGGTGGTTTACGCAGTCTCTCATCGTTCCCTGCCGATACGTTATTAACTATTAAGCATGGCATGTATGACGGCATTTAGATCGCTGTAGAAGCACCTTTTTAAAGGTAAGAATATATGGCTTTAAATTAAGGGGAACTGGGGGCATCGTTTAAAAAATGATACATCGCTCGCAAATCGGTGTTTCAAGTTTTACGTCATCGTTTCACGTTTTGTTTAATGACTATCAGTGTATATTGTCTTAATTCACAATGGATACGTCTGTAGTACTACTGGCCCTATGATGCTACTACATTTGAGTTAAGCTTTTAAGTAGACACAATTTTGGTGATGATCATACATGCCGGCAGGGGGGGGTAGGGGGAGGGTAACCCCCCGGGGTGCGCAGCACACCACTTGCGCAAATTGTGCCTGCTTGTTGCTAGTGGTGCATATGCAGCTGTAAATTTGTGGAAAGCTTTTTGTTGAAAGACGCCATTCCCTGAAATAAAAGTTAACTGAAATACTTATTTATATACTAACTAGATTTAGAAATTGAATGTCTGCTGTGGTCCACGGTGCATACCACTATGTCGACAAGTTTTTGACGAAGCGTGTTCATAATAGCTGGCGTAACTGTAAGTGATGGTTGGGTACTTGTTAGTTTTATATCTTTCAACGCTTGCTGCGTGGCTTTTAACAAACAGACTGCGTGAACGTATGCGTTGCCGTCTGCCATAAAGCCTGCTAGAGTAGCTATGCCGGATGGCTTGGGAAACTTGCGTCGAAACGTTACCATGTTGCTTGTGACTGTCATGTCTGTGTTTTCAGCTTCTTCTCCACCCAAAACGAAAAGACCATTGGGTTTACTTCTTGAGTTCCACAAATTTGCTACAAGTTCGGTTTTTGGCAACTTTTTGACATTAGCTGGAAAATGCATGCCAATTAGTTTGTATCCTTGTAGCGACAGTGGTCCCATATTCTGCGTTTGTCCCTTAAATGTTGCTAACTCAATGAACTCTTTTTTCTCAGGTTTCTGCTGGTCGTCTGCGTTTATTTCATTTATTACAACTTTGTCGCAAACCACAACGCTCGCAAAAATGACAAGAACCATAGTACTTACAGCAACAATCCAGACAACCGGACTTCCGTTTTCGGAATATCCCCGATGTTGCTGTTGCATTGCCGCTCCTCGTATTATAGTTATTACTATAATTGTTATTATTATAATCAATCAATTAATTAAACTTGTAACTTTTAACTAAAATATATTATAATATATACATATAATTTTGCACCGTTTTGTACGCTTATATTAACCGTTAAAAACGTTAAAAACGAATCTGCGAATATCTCAAGCCCAACACAGTACACTCTGTTACGGTAGACACTGTGTTCACTGAATGCATATTTCACAAATAACTGTTCAAAAAGCTACCGCGCTGTTTTCATGTTATGAATATCTATTGCCAATTTTAAAAATCTACTTTGCTTTCTTTTAATGAAGGTTATTCGTGCTGGAACATATTTTGAATTCTGTTGCTAATGTAGCATGATTTTTCAGCTCTGAAACTGGCATGAATATACAAATAATAGTTTGAAATATACCGGGGAAGACAACTTTCAACCAAAAAATTTTCTAACAGGGACAGCTAAATCAACAAGTGTCTTTGATTGACCTAACGTGCGTTCTGGGACCGAATCGGCACCAGTTTAGGCAGTGATAGATTAAAATAACTGAAAGAATTACTGTAGATCAACAAATACGGTGAAAAAACGTGCGCAATGTGCGCCTTCGAGTTTCTTGCGGTGCATGTAGACAAACTGAACACGTCGGTAAAAAATACACATCCGACGATCAAAAAAAAAGGTCCTCACGAGACCGACCCCCCTAGACAAATTTGGCCGGCCAGGGGGGTTACCCCCACCCCCTGAGATGGCCGCGACCCACGCCCCGCCGTGGGGTCCTCTACCCCCCCCTGGCATGACCGACCGTCGGCATGTATAGTGATGATGTAAAAGCTTTTAAATATCGTCATAGCTTCAGGCAGATGGACAATTTGTATAATTATATAGTTTGAAACACATTAAGGATTGTTTAATTTTAACGTATTATCAGAGTTTGTGTTTATTATATGACAAAGGTATGAATGAAGCGCCGAACAATATGACGTCCTGCTCATAGCAATTAACTCACCAACAACTAACACATAAGATGCATTTTATAAACGTGACCTAACGTTTTGTATGACTTACTTTTTCATATATTTAAAAAATTACAAATTGCATCATTTCAGTAGATTTTTCTGTTTTTACCTGCAGTATATGAAACAATATATTGCAGCAAATTTGACATTCAGGTGTCACAATGACTCTGCTCAATACCGGCGAATTTCCGCCGGGGCAGCTTTGGCGCTTTTTAGCTCGACTGACGAATAAATCCATTTCGGCAGAAAATTTGCGATGGGTTGAATTCCGCAAAAAGTAATTTTTTAAGATTGGCAGATCTGACATGGAATACTTGTCTAGTGTTATAATGTATTTGAATATTTTAATTTGAAATCAATGTCGATGTGACAACAGTACTAGCGACAATCGTACTGAAGAAGTAAAGGCATAATTTTCACAAATTATTTAAAAATTAAAAATATAAAAGATACCGATTCCTTTTGCATAATAATGAGTTTAGCATAATTTATTACAGTTTTTACACCGAAATATGACGCCCGTTGAAGATAATATGGTTATTTTGCAAGTTTATTTCAAAATATTAATGATTATTATTTGACGTCAAAGTTACAAAATGTGAGAAAAAACATAAATAATGCGATTAAATTAGCCTTGTTATTGTGATTGCGTGTATCAGCAGCAGTTCTCATTAAGTTAAGCGTAGCATGATGTTCAAGGAATGTATACAAGATCACACTTTGTAAGACGCTAATTAGGAATCTTTAATCCAGCAATAGTAGTGCAGGTGATAATAAGTATATCTATGTAAATTTGAAAATATATATTTATGTTTTGAAGTTTAATTATGGAGAGATAAACACTGAAGTTGAAACAATGTTTAACGGGGGCCGCATGTTATTGCAGTTTCAGGAATCGACTTCATAACTCTGCTAACAAACATCAGATTTTAAATTTGTAAATGAAAAGCAGATAAATTTATAAAGGTTTTTGCATTGTTAATCGAAGCTTTATAAACTGATGAGTTTAAAACATTGGGGCATGAGTACGATGCTCAGGTAGATCATACATATATTGTGCAGGCCTAACAGCGTTAGGCTGCGCTGTTCGATTCATTTATTGTAATACACCATACAGCTTTTTTCAGAGGCGCAGCACACAGTTTAGAAGTGACAAAGACGCACTCAAAAGTGAAGGGGCGCCGGGGGAATGTTGCTGGGGAAGCATTAAGGCGGCCTCCCTCTCGCCCGGCATCTGCCTTTGTATGTTTCCCATGTCGTTTGTTATAGATAATTATGCCATACTGGGGCAGTATTAAGGCAGCCACCCTCTTGCCCGGCACCTGCCTTTGTATGTTTCCCATGTTGTTTGTTATAGATAACTATGCCATACTGGGGCAGCATTAAGGCGGCCTCCCTCTTGCCCGGCACCTGCCTTTGTATGTTTCCCATGTTGTTTGTTATAGATAATTATGCCATACTGGGGCAACATTAAGGCGGCCTCCATCTTGCCCGGCACCTGCCTTTGTATGTTTCCCATGTTGTTTGTTATGGATAATTATGCCATACTGGGGCAGCATTAAGGCGGCCTCCCTCTTGCCCGGCACCTGCTTTTGCATGTTTTCCATGTTGTTTGTTATAGATAATTATGCCATACTGGGGCAGAATTAAGGCGGCCTCCCTCTTGCCCGGCACCTGCCTTTGTATGTTATGCCCGGCACCTGCCTTTGTATGTTTCCCATGTTGTTTGTTATAGATAATTATGGCGTGATAAAAATTTTATTCGTATTTTAATTGTAAAAAAGTAGGGTAAAAAGTGGCAAAATAGAGTAAGTTACGAAAAATCTATTGAAAATTGCTAATAATTTGGAGAGGAATTTTTAGTTCCTAAGTATTTGAGAAATTTAGCGCTTTCCCAAGACCCCGACGAGCTTTTTACTCCCGAGACCTTCTACCCCTAAGGCGACAGACCTTCGACACCTATAGCGTAAATGTTGCGTTCAAGGACATTTAAGTTTTTATTACCAAATTTATATTATGTCATCAAAACCGTCACAAAGTCAGTGATTTAGTAGAATTTTCCTACTATACTGGCCTCTTCACAGAGTGAGAGAACCCTCATCCCACGATTTTTGAGCTTACGCGAAACTCAGACGGTTCCAGCAACCATCCAGGTAAACTTTGGATTCTCCAGGTCAAAGTAAGTAATAAGGCAATAGCAACAGGAATATGTATGTTGTAAATGCATTGAAAACGCTATAAAATGCAATCGCAAGACCTCAATTGACTTGAAGAACGATTTACCCCAGCTAACCTGAGAGAAATTCTTCTCCCTCCGAACAAGTATTTTCTGTGCTCTCAACTTGGAACTTTAGCAATGTCAGGTCTAAGCCCCAGGTAAAATTTTAGTCCTGTGAGAACAGTAGCTATATGCAGAGTATGTCTTGGTGTTTAGGGTACATAAATTGTGCCCGGCCCTGAAGTTTGTCAAAGTTTAATTAACGAAAACCAGTTGTGTAACACTAGGCAATTCATCTAACCAAAGTTTATTTGCTGTAATATGCTTAGTAATAATGACTTTTGCATATGAAAATCAAACCTTAATCCCAGTCTTAACCATACATGATCAAGTTCCGAAGTCTAAGAGGGGTGTCCGGATCCCGGAGGTGTGCCTTCGGTCTTCCAAGGGGTCAGCCAGCGAGCGGCGGTGGTCGGCGCGAATAGAAACCAATGATATATGTCATACATTCTGACGCTCCGATGTCTCAAGTGGGTTAACCGGTGTCGCCGGTTGGTTGAGTCGTATCAGCGAAATGGAGCAGAGGCCTTTAGCGTGATCCTAGAGGGGTGGTGAAAAAATCTACCGACCTTCCCTCCCCATCAGCCAAGAACCGTTATTGCCGATTTAACCCGCAGTTTTGCCTATTTTGATCCTATATTTGGCAATTTTTGTTGAAATTTTCCGCGTGCTGTCGGCACGCACGGGTGGCAAAAAAGGGGGGTGGTTGAGGTGGACGTTCAAGGGAACAGGTGGGTGCATGAAACCAATCGGGTAAGGGTAGGATGGTACATTCAGGGTGGTATACCAGGCCGTCGTTTGTGTGTCTGAGGCTTCAGGAGTTAGTCCCTCGTGAATCCCTGCTTCGTGTTGCAAACGGTGAAATATTGTGGGTAATGTTTAGTTTTTTATTATATAAACCCGTCAGGATGAGGACTTGACATGAGCTCTATAGAACAAGAATTTAATGTTTATCAGTACAGGCTCAGCTTAGGCTTAGTCTTAGGCTTTAGACTTTGGCACATGGCATGGTTTCGATTTGTTTCATGCACCATTGATAGCAGGCCATATTTGAAGCGTAAATTATTCTCCATTTTGAAAGTTAAGCTGCGAAATTTATGTTTAGCATTCAATTTAGAATACACTTTAAAATACTTTATAACTAGACTTGAGTTTGTGTTTTCACCTGTTTAGATTTTAGAAATACAGAAGGTTTATGCACAGTTTGGTAAATGTGCATGCTTGTTCTGCTCGCTTCCGAATTATCTTTGCAAATTGGGCTCGCAAGTCCTTACCATAACCGTTCTCTTCAGGAAAGTGAGTTGAATGTCGCAAAATTGTAGTTGTTTATCGTCGTATGGTATGCATTTTTGGTATAAAGAACAATATTTTGTTCTCAATATATAGTCTTTAGATTATATGCTAATTTATTATTAATTAAATTATTTTATTATTATTATTAAATTTTTTCAGTTTTAGCTAGTAACCTAAAACATAAAATGTTCGCTCCGACACCTCCTAGTGCAAATGCAAACGTTTCTATTCTTTTATTCAATTCCTAAATATATACCTACTCATATTTCTACGAAAAACTTTTTTTGACACTTTACATTATATAGCACACAAATTGTTAATTATATATTATTTGTGTCGTGTAAGTCTGGAACCACATACATTACATAGTTTTATTGAAGTTACTGCTGGGCTCTGCATGTATGTGATTATTTATTTTATAATATTTCCTTCAATCGTGAATGAGAAATACCGAATTATTAGTCAACGTTGAAATTTACTAGTTCAAATACCGATTTTTCCTAATTTTACTAAAATTACGGCAGGCTCTGCGTGTATGGAATTATTTACCTTAATATATGTTTCTAGTCGTGCATATATCTTAAAATATGCTTCTAATCGTGAATGTGAAGTGCCGAATCATCATTCAAAAATGAAATTTATCAACTCAATCGCCGACTGTGCGTATAACATGCACAAATTGTACAAACAATGTGAAATTTCCAATTTTTTAGACTTTATTTCTTAGATCTCCAGTTATTTCTGAAGATATTTTAGGACTTTATATATGCCATTTTTATTAAATTTTATTCAAAAATTAGACAAATTCCTGTTCTTCTTCGGTTGAACGCGTTTCGTGTTTCGGAAACTAATATTATTACCTTCAGGGTCCAAAACAGACGTTGACAATGTGCCCAAAAACTCGCTTCTGAGCGAAAATCAGTAATAAGTTAGGTGCTATTCATCCAATCTTTTCATCATTATTCTTACTGTGTCTGCTGCAATATATATATACCTGAGTATTAAACTAAAGTGATGGATATGTTCATCGTTAGTTCTAGTTCTTTTGCACTAACATTTGACAATATTATTACCTTCGAAGTCCAAAATAGCCATTGACAATGTGCCCAAAAACTCGCTTCCGAACGAAAATCAGTAATAAGTTAGGTGCTATTCATCCAATCTTTTCATCATTATTCTTACTATGTCTGCTGCAATATATAGTAACTGAGTATTAAACTAAAGTAATGGATATGTTCATCGTTAGTTCTAGTTCTTTTGCACTAATATTTGACAATATTATTACCTTCGGAGTCCAAAATAGACGTTGACAATGTGACCAAAAACTCGATTCTGAACGAAAATCAGTAATAAGTTAGGTGCTATTCATCCAATCATTTCATCATTATTCTTACTGTGTCTGCTGCAATATATATAGTAACTGAGTATTAAACTAAAGTAATGGATATGTTCATCGTTAGTTCTAGTTCTTTTGCACTAATATTTGACAATATTATTACCTTCGGAGTCCAAAATAGACGTTGACAATGTGCCCAAAAACTCGCTTCTGAGCGAAAATCAGTAATAAGTTAGGTGCTATTCATCCAATATTTTCATTATTATTCTTACTGTGTCTGCTGCAATATATATAGTAACTTAGTATTAAACTAAACTAATGGATATGTTCATCGTTAGTTCTAGTTCTTTTGCACTAATATTTGACAATATTATTACCTTCGGAGTCCAAAGTAGACGTTGACAATGTACCCAAAAACTCGCTTCTGAACGAAAATCAGTAATAAGTTAGGTGCTATTCATCCAATCTTTTCATCATTATTCTTACTGTGTCTGCTGCAATATATATAGTAACTGAGTATTAAACTAAAGTAATGGATATGTTCATCGTTAGTTCTAGTTCTTTTGCACTAATATTTGACAATATTATTACCTTCGGAGTCCAAAATAGACGTTGACAATGTGCCCAAAAACTCGATTCTGAACGAAAATCAGTAATAAGTTAGGTGCTATTCATCCAATCTTTTCATCATTATTCTTACTGTGTCTGCTGCAATATATATAGTAACTGAGTATTAAACTAAAGTAATGGATATGTTCATCGTTAGTTCTAGTTCTTTTGCACTAATATTTGACAATATTATTGCCTTCGGAGTCCAAAATAGACGTTGACAATTTGCCCAAAACTCACTTCTGAACGAAAATCAGTAATAAGTTAGGTGCTATTCATCCAATCTTTTCATCATTATTCTTACTATGTCTGCTGCAACATATATAGTAACTGAGTATTAAACTAAAGTAATGGATATGTTCATCGTTAGTTCTAGTTCTTTTGCAGTAATATTTGACAATATTATTACCTTCGGAGTCCAAAATAGACGTTGACAATGTGCCCAAAAACTCGCTTCTGAACAAAAATTAGGAATAAGGTAGGTGCTATTCATCCAATCTTTTCATCATTATTCTTACTGTGTCTGCTGCAATATATATATAGTAACCGAGTGTTAAACAAAAGTAATGGATATGCTTATCGTTAGATCTAATTCTTTTGCACTAATATTTGACAATATTAGACGAATTTTGGCGTTAATGTAATCTATCTACGCTTATCACACATTCGTTGCATGGTAGAAAGAAAAACAGTTTGTGCGCAATTTCTTACTTTACTGCAGTCACCACTGAAACAATGTTTTGTGGCTACTAAAAACGTCATTCGGTCAAATTAGAATGCATATATGGCAGTGCACAATCTACAGTTAAAATTTTTTAAAAGTTTAAGTAAGATTCTAAGATTAAATGTATATTTAAGCAAACATGCGTGTTCGACTAAAAATTTAGAACCCAGGATGCTGAAGTATAACTGCATCATTTTGTTCACAATGTAGATATTCTTTGCATTTAGATAAATGACGTGCTTGCAGCTCATATTGTTTAATGTTTAGGTTTCTAAAGTTGAGATTTCTCCACTTTCTCAAGCTTTGTATGTATGAAAATAAATTATGTGGATCAAAATTTATCTGAGATGGTTATTGCTTGTCTGTTAAATTGCACGGGGCACCTATTAGTTATTTACATAATTTTTTTTGCTACAAATTTTACATCCAAAGTTACAGCTTGAGGAGTAAGTTATTTCCAGGTTGTCCCGTCCGCGATATATATACTAAGACTAAGAATGAGCCTTAGCCTAAGCTATGGATGGTCCTTGTATGAGCCTTATACTAAGTTATGTGAGATTTCTACCTACAAGCCCTCGCCGTAAGCCGCTGTTTTTTAAGATAAAATTTTACGCCGTCGCACGTTACTTGGGCCATCTTACGAAGCAATGGTGATGCAAGACATATTTTCAGTTATTCAAGCGTCATTTGTTCCACGGAATGACATTATCAGATGCTACTAACTGGTCTAATTGTTCCTCAAGTTGCATACTTCTATTCAGTTTTTAGTGCAAATGTGATTGTCGTGCAATATATAAAGATTCAATTTAACTATATCGCCGCTGCGATAGTGCATCGAAACCCAAAGTTTTGGTTGTTTTTGGATCATTTTTGAGTTGAATGCTCTCTGTGAAGCATTTTTATGCACGACATAGCCGGACATATTTGGAACAAATGAATTGTCAATAAAATAATTCGACGATTTCAGTTGGTATTTTTAAACTTTATTTGAATCCGGTTTTAAAGTTTTATTGCTTGATTTAAATCCAATTTCAGCATCAGTTCTGTAATGGATTTGAATAAGCAAAAGCTTATAAATTTAAATAAATAGAACGTTCTACTGCAACTTAACATGTGGGGATATGATATGTGTATAATTTCGTTATAAGGTGTATTTAATACTACTGACAAGTTTATAGCAACAATTATCCACGTCATCTTGGATCTCGGCAAGGTCTCTATCCCTCATTGCGTATCATGTCCGATTTTTTCAGTGTCGAATAGTCATACAATGTTTCGTCTTTCTAGGCCTAAGGCGAAACTAAGCCTAAACCTAATTTAAGCCTAACTTTGAGCTTAGCTTAGTTTAACTAATTAAGCTTTAACTTTTTGTCATTTGATATTCATGTCAGATTTTGCCCTCTGTTATAGGAGGAAATCTGGATATGAGTATCAATTGATAAAAAGTTGAGGTTTAAGTCTATGTCGAAGCCTAAGTGTAAGCTTAGCTTAGGATGGCAATTGAACTTTAACTTTTTGTCAATTAATACTCATGTCAAATTCCCTGTACAGTTATAGGGCGATAGGAACTTGAAATGGTCTGTAAGCTTTAGTGGTAGTGCATAATGTGGTTATAAAATTAAAAACTAGTACTGCAGGCGATTGGTTTGGTGAGCGGTAGCTTTTAAAGTAGGCTATAATTTATTAATATAGCTCTGCTACATGGAAAAGTTTCCTCAATCACTTTGAGCATTCGGAACTAGTAACCAAAATTCAAACAATTGGGAAACATTTTTCATGGTTGTAAGGATTTGTAAAAATCTAAGGCTAGGTGTTATTTTGTTCATCGATTGTAAGGGTCCAAAAAGACAAATTACTTATTGAAATGATGCTCAGGAAGTCTAAGCTAAAATGTGTATATATAGCTGCCTGGATTTATAACGTATAAATGCCTGCGGTCTGCGATGGATTGCCGGAAATTGCTGCATATATTTCGCCTATATTGTAATTGATACAGTACGGTCGGAAAAAGTTAAATTAAAAATTATCGTTAGGTTTTGTCTTTGTAAACGGAGAGATTTCTGTCAGAATGAAATCATGCACCAAATATAATTCTGCAGGTGTTATACAAATATTGGTGCAAAACATTTGGCCAATGCCTTTGCATATAAAGCGCTTATGCTCAGGTTCATAGATAGCTCATTTGTGCAAAACTAGAGTGACAGACAGTCAATTTTCTGAATTAACCTCACCAGTAAGCGAAATCTATCTCATATATTGCGGTGGAGTAGTCAACGTATACAAATATGCAATGATTATTGAAAAATAGTTAAATTCGACGCTCGTCTAGTACCTCTGAGAGATGCCAGTGTTTTTCTAATTGCTCTGAGATGTGAGAATCACTCATCATCAACAATGCCTTTGGCGATATTACCCAATGAAATAATTACTCAATGAATTAGCCCATACAAAGTTGCAGCTATGCGTGCTCGAACATTATTGTTATTATTAATTGTTAGTATGTGTTAGAGTTGTATTCTATAAACTTTTTTTAATCAAATCGGCTTCGTGTAATCTTCGATTCACCAATTATGCAACGTCCACAGTGAGTTGTGTTGTTACTGCACATTGATGCAAAATAAACGCTGCTACAGAAACTGTGTCACTCTTAGAAAAATTGCGACAGAAACCGTGTCAATTTTAGAAAAACTGTTAAAGAAATTGTGTTTCTTTAAGAAAAACTGCTAAATAGACTGTGTTCAGCTTTATAAAAACTGCTACAGAAACTGTGTCACTTTTTGAAGAACTCCTACAGAAGTTATGCCACTTTTATAAAAACTGCAACATAAACTTTGTCACTACTAGAAAAACTCCTGTAAGAAATGTGTCATTTTTATAAAGACTTCTACAGAAAGTACATTTGATCTTCAGTAGTTCACCTATCGTTTGCTATCAGTAAACACAAAAACCATATACACTGGTATATGCAAGAGACAAAAGGCGGTAAAAAATTAAACGTCCATTGTTGTACAGTCGTTAGGCGAACTGCATTTTTCAAGTAAACAGCTTAACCATGGATTTCAGTTCTAAATTTCTGGACGACTTCAGGTACACGATGTTTTACTACACACAAGTACATATAGCTTTCTAATGGGCTTCCAGGTCTGGCTTTTTCGCTTTTGTCAAAACGCATAACGATGTGCGAATAGCAATTATATATGGTTTGTTTTCCTAAGCAAAATTCATGGTGTTGATAGTTCAATAGTATATCCATCACTAAAATGTAGAATGTATTTAAGTAACAATTTCTTGGGTGCAAAAATTAAGATATTTCTTCATAGGTGTTGATATGGGTAGGGGATTTCTTTCTTTAAGAGGTGCGATCGCCACTAGTACATATTTATCTCCACCCTCCATCACATTGGGGCTCCGCCCCAATAAGAAATCGCTTGCTATACATGCTGCAGAGACCATTTACCCACCTTTGCCGATGGACCACAACCACTGATGTTCTAGGCTTAAACAAGTTTTAGACATTGCTATAAATTGACATTAAAAACGTTAAAATGGAACTTAATCGGTTATAATGTAGCCTGCTGGGTGGTGCATACCTTAGACCGTCGGCCCTCTAGGCTCCGCCAACCACGTATTGTGGAATATGAGCGCTTGGTATGGTGTTTTGTGCAATATTGACATCGTAGAACGTGTGCGGCATTACTTCAATTTTCAACTGTTTCCTGAACAATCAAAACCACTGTTCAGTTACGCTGGAACTACGAGACTTAACTTTTATCACCCAAAACATACGCAGCATTAAAAAATTGTGTAACAAAATTTGTGATATCTTGGTGATATGGTGGGGTGCACTAAAAATTTCGAAATTAATGTTGCGCTCTCGATTTTAAAAAAGTGGTCATGAATTACCAGAAAATGCAATCTTTGCAATATGGATTCGTTAGTTAAATATGCGATAATGAATAAAATGTAACATGTAATATGGCGTTTACGTTTAAAGGCCCGCCCAGATGGAAGTTTCGACCCCTCCCCAATCGTCTAGACAACACGATCCAGTGGAATACGGTGTATACCTACACTATATAATTTGACTGTCTCAGGAAACTGTTCAGCGATTCTTTATAATCCGACCGTCTCAGGACACATACTATTCGATTATTGCAGGTAACTGTTTAGTGATTGTTTATCCAACACTCGTGTTCCGGACAAATGGCGATTCTCCTTTATAGCGTCGATATTGAAAAGGATGCAGATTCGATAAGACTAATTCCGATAAATCTGATATCAAGCACTTCCAAAATAATGGAAGCCGTGATAAAACGTGATGTGATCAAATTCGCTTTGGAAAATGATCTTTGGTCAACCAAACAATATCGCTTCATTTCAGGTCGCTCTTGTGAACTCCAGCTTCTTGACTTCCTGAACTGCTTGACCCGAATTATTGACTCTCAAGACAGCGCTGACGCTATTTACTTGTGCCTTGTGAAGGTATTTTCATGGCGGCTGCTGATGAAGATTTATGCGTATAGATTTCGCGATCCTGTCTTAGGCCGGGTCAGGGCATTTCTTTTAATCTGCACGCAACGTGTAGTCATTAACGGTGTTCAATCTTCATCCCATTCAGTTACGTCTGGCGTGTCCAAATGCGACGTTCACGTTATAATGTCCCCATTGTTTGGAACTTTTGTTCCCCTGTAGTAGTGACTCTACCGTATAGACAGTCAGGGTGACACCCATACTGCAAATCAATTGCCGAGGGTGTACGACACATCCCTAGCTGCTGCATTTTTCTTTACAGTGTCGTACACACCCTTAGCCACCAATTTGGCGCGAATTACTGTAACAGACAGTGTATGTAGATAATGCGGTTTATTAGTCAACTGGGCTGTGTAGTTTTTTAAATGCTCGATATTTGTACCTAGGCCATATATAAGTTGAGGAAATAATGCCGCACACTGTCCATAAACTGCAAGCAGACACCGTGTGCTTGACACTGTCAAGAAATGGTAATACGCGTAACTAGCTACTTTTGAAAAAATTTATTTAATACATGGGGTGTCTAAGACACCCTGTTGTCAACAGTGTCCCTGACACTGTGTGGTGTACATAGGTTCCAAACGTTGGGGACATTATAACGTGAACGCAGCAAAGGCTCGGTTTTTGGTCCAATATTATTTTACTCTACATAAACGACCTAGTAGAGTTGGAAAATATAAATTGTGGTGCCTGGATGTTTGCAGATAACACGAAACTTCTTAGGCACATCCCACGTCACTTTTTTGCCTTGGTAATGATTTTCAATTCGATCTCAAGTCTCTGTACCGTTGATCTAAGATCTGGCATGTGGATTTTAATATTGACAAATTTGGCTGCATGAATATCGGTTCCTATAATCCTCGCGCTTCCTGTTTTATTCAGACCGAACATATCCCATCTGTTGAATGTATGAAAGATCATAGTGTTACAATATATGCGACTGTTAAACCTTCGAACCATTTTGCGTGCATAGCTGCTGAAGCGAACACTATATTCGGTCACATTAAACGTACATTACGTTATCGGGACGAAAATACTTTCTGTACCCTCTATTATGCGCTAGTTCGATCCAAATTAGAATATGGTAGTTGCGCATGAAACCCTCATTATCAAAGGAATATTGACATACTAGAGAAAGTTCAACGCCGAGCCACAAAACTGCTTCCTCGCCTAAGAAATATTCCGTATGGAGATCGTTTACACAATTTTTTGATGTTCAAACATTTACATACACACCGTTTGCATGCTGAGCTAATTTGGGGCCATAAGCTTATGTACGGGCTGACTAATTATGACTATAAACGTCTGTTCAACTTAACATCACACCGGCACCTACGCGGACATACTCTGAAGTTGTGACCAATTACATTAGTAACTCGAATGTCTTGTCGTCATAACTTTTACTCCAACCGAGTCTTAACTTTCTAGAACTCTCTCCCAAGCTCTGTTGTGAGTGTCACTACCACGAAGGAGTTCAAGACCAGGCTCCACGACTCGAGAATATTACCACTGCAAAGACTTGTGTTTTCTGTCGCAGTGTCGTACTTCAGCTAAAATCATTGTTTCGAATCATACGACCAAACAAGTCGATAAGAGCAATCTGTTCAAATTTCACGGCCTGGCAATTACGAGCGCAAATTGGATATCTTATCTTACTGGGTCGGGAGACCGGTAAGAATAATGAAATAGATGGTGCATGAGACACCATCAACTTAACTAGAGTGTCTAAATCTGTCTATTGTTTATGACTGACGGTGTCAAGGACACCATCCATAAACAGATTGATATAAGGTGTGTAGATAACAACATGGTGTAGCTGACGAGATTTATTTATGAAGCCGCGTTATATTCCGCGAACGCATTCTGTGGTAAATAGAATACGCATGTCCAAATTATTTCGTTTCCCGTCATATTTCAACCTAATTTTTGTTTCATTTTCTAGACTATGCTACAAAAAAGGTGTACCATTTATTTGTATTACTGAATAATAATTTTTTGATAGCTAGCTGCGTGGAATGCTAAGTGCTTGCGATGCAGCTAGTGTGTTTCTAGTTTGCGGCTACGGCGTGTTGGGAGACTGCGATGCCTCGAGGGCGCGGTTCGGCGCATCGAAGGGGGGCAGGCGAGCGGCAACCGGACGGAAGCGATGCCTCGTTGGGGAGGGTGGAGGGTGCGGCACCGTGGGGTCATGCACTGCGACGCCTCGCGCGTGGACAAGAGGGTGGCACCACGGGCGGCAGATTAGGCGCTTCGATTGGGGTGCGGTGCCTGCGGAGGGGGCGGTGGCGGGTGTGGCACCTTGAAGGGGTCCTGTACGATGTTTCTGAAGGGGGTGGCACCATGGGGGTGCGGCGCCTCAAGGACGGGGGAAGTACGGCGCGGCTCGGGGAGCGGAGGTGCTACGCCTTGGCGGCTAGCTGTGTGCGGCGCGTCGGAGTGGGGCTGCAGCCTCGGGAGGAGTGCGGCACGGACGCCTCGGCATCTCTCTAACGTGAAATCCAGGATCCGCCAGTGCCTAAAAGTTTATTGTTTATTTATTATTTATAATGTGTAGCACCATTTGCATTAAAACATATTTCCGAACACTTAGTGAACATTTACTTACATTGTTCAAACCTTGTTCCAAAATTTTACATGAATAAACACATGCATTTTACATGTTACATGATAGCATTGTTACCTTGTTAAAAACAATATATTTATTCATAGCGGTGGCAGGCGACGATAATATATTTATGTATCATGCTGACTTCATAATGTATATGCTTTGTGATTTCAATATGTAATGATTTATTGAAATGTATATGATTTGTATGTATGTAAATTTATAATGAAATAGTTCACTCTTTTCCATTGATTGTTCTTTTGTGCAACTATAGCATTCAGTGCCATATGTAGTTTCTTTGTGGACACAGAGCGAAAATTTTAGCAATTTGCTACACCGCTCTCAAATATCGTGTGCAGCGGAAGTAAGGTTTGATCAGATTTAAGATCGAAATTGACGTTAAAAGCTTACTGTTTACCCATCAGTGTTTAATACAGCATTAATAAGGCAGAACTAAAAATTGCGGTTTTACAATTGCTAAAAGACGGAAATGCGTTTTCACATTATCACGGCTTTTAGCACAATTATAAAGATTTAAAATGGCAGCACGCAAATAGCATGTTCCCCAAACTGAATGTCTTATGTTTATATTCGAATATCCGATTGTATTACAGTGATAGTTAAAATTACCAAAATATTTTTCTGAAATTCATGCTATTTGCCAAAACAAGTACTTGTAGCACCTTAAGAAACAACATACGGAACGGCCACAATGATCATAATCATGCGCACAAACATGCAATTTAAAAAAATAAGGGTATTCGAACCGAGTTTGTTTTTATATGGTTTTTGGAGCAGCTTTTATAAAAGCGACACAGTTTCTGTAACAGTTTTTTTCAAGTGACACAATTTTTAGCAGCTTTTCTAAAGATGACACAGTTTCTGTAGCAATTTTTTTAAAAGTAACACAGTTTCTATGGCAAGATTTTTAAAAATTTTGCCACAATGTGCTGTGGCTGCACACAACTATCCGTGAATCCTGCCTTATTAAACTCCAGCTTTAAATGAGCCCATCGCCAGAGCAAGGATGCAGTGGCGTCCCTTGTGCTTCTCCATAACTACGGGCCTGCTATAACTTAACGTTTAAACCGATTGTAGCGTCATCAAATATAATTGTTAACTTTCTTTACTATATATCGCAAAGCTAATGCCAGGCGCTCTTTTAAACACGTTTCAAGATAATATTATGGTTTAGCTTTTATTATATTTCGTGAATTTTATTTAATTAAGGCCACTTCGATGCTTTGTATTTTACCGCAACTCCAAGCATGTAAGTTCTAACGACAATTATAGTTACGTACAAGAAATAGGAAGCATTGATTAATTAGATGAAAAGCGCGAAATAATGGAGTGCATAATAATCTGCTGAAGTGTACGACACTCATCAGATTATATATTATTGTGGAGCCTAGATGTGGTTTCGTTTTGTTATGTCCCTTTGCATATAATGTGGCACCAATCGGTTTTTCCTGTTGTATTTGATAGTAGCGGCATTTGGTCTCCCATATTTCACTGGAACACATTTTGTTTCCTTTGAAATGTAGAGGAGGACATTTATTCCTCCCAACAAAATACAAGGAACAAATGGATTATTTCCCCCACGAAACGTAATGGGTACACCGCAAAACGCGTCAATATATGGACTTTAGCCTCTATATTCTCAACTCTCGGTGATACTTATAGTATTTAAGTCGTGTATGACGCGTTTATAAATTGCATAGGCACATTACATTCTGAAGACAGTGTTTCGTTTTTCCCCGACGCAGTGGTACCAACAACCAATGACTGAAGACAGTATGACACTCAAACTATGTTTTATGTTTTGTATGATCATGCGGTTGATTTTGCAGCGTTTGTCACACTTTTATAGTAAAAGAGACAAGTTTCCATTTTTGTCCTACCTCACCTCTACCCCTCCGACTTTTGTATCAGATTGGGTCGTTAAAAGCCGTTTATATGCAAAACAATCGGTATGGAAATTGTTGGAGGCGGAACAAAATTCGGGAGACGGGAGGATAAAAATGGGAAAACTTTTCGTGGGAAAAGTGGGAAAAATCACACAAAAATTTGCAGCGTCATTTCACAAAATATATATATTAACATACTGCGATATAAACGTCACGCACTTCACCAAGGGCAAACGATGTGTTCTTGGTCCTGCCATATCTTTGGTATTAGCTGCAGGAATCACACCGTAGGGTCATTAGTTTCGTATTTGATCGTTGTGCGTTAGACCAATATTTAAAATGATTTTACTGCTTAGCATTATGTAATCAGAGCAGTTTGCATTGTCGAAAATAAATTTTTGAAGCTTACTGTTCGTTGCTTTTGTACTTTACTCAAACTACTAAGAGATTGGTACATGCTATGATTTTCTGTGGTACACCTGTATTATATTTATACAGTTGAGTGCAATGTTGAGGCAATAAATGACTACTGACCAAGCATAGAATCACTTTTTGATTTATAAATCATTCATAGCTAATATTGTTCCAGACTCAGCAGATCATTAACTTTATCATCCAACTAAATATAGATTTTGTTCAACAACATTCTGGACCCAATGATATCGTATTTTATGTTATGTTTATTTAATAAAGTGTAGCTTTATACAAGTAAATAATATTGTGACCATACTTCGAACTAAAACAGATTCATCACTCTTTAGTTTAATATCGCTAGACCACTATTAGACCCGAACAAAAATACGTACATTCATTAGGCCATCAGGGTACTATCTATTAATACGTACAGGAAAATTAATGCTGTCCAGGAATTGAGGACTGAACATTATAGCAAACAAAATTTAGATTCGGAATAGCTTCAGTGTGTTCGCATAAGTAACCCGTTAAACCCAATTTGTATTTTGCAACTGCAAATTTGGCCTAATCTTCTTGATACTGATTGAACACTGAGTTATGAGAATATTGACAAGTTTAACAACAAAAGTTAAAATTAAATTTTTGAACCGACAATCATATTTTTACGCCTAAATATATTCATTTTGTATTTTTGTAATTGAATGTTTTAGCCTTGGCAGTTGCCTTACTTCGTTCATCTGACGCTGATGGCCGATTTTGTCCAACCGAAATCGTAATACAAATCCAAGAATGTGTAACGCCGGTTATCAAAAAAGCCGAAAAACTGGGAATCGGTATTCAAGCTGGACGAGGAGAAGATTTGATACCGAACGTTGGAAAGGATGTATTTCTGCAGCTTTGCGCGTAAGTCAACATTTAAGTTCATAAACATATATTACGTACCTTTTAATGCGGCGTTTACGTTATAAAAGATTCCCATGTGAAAGTTTTGTCCACCCAGGGTGTCTCTGCCAACATCCACTATATGGTATCTTGGACACCATGGTGTTTCCGATGGTATTTTAAGATAGTATACTTATGTATTGTAAGGTCGGTAAGGTATGGTGTACACTACACCATAAAATTTTTCAAAAAAGTTACATGGTGACATCTACACCATGCTGTTATTTACACACCTAATATATTGTGTTTGTGTATGGTACCCTTGACACCATCAGTGAATAACAACAGGCAGATTTAGATACAATATATAAGTTGATGGTGTCTCATACACCATCTCTTGTGTTACATAGTATAGGCGTATACAATATATCACAGGATGGTATAGTCTAGATTATTGAGGGACAAAACTTTCACATGGAGAGCACCTTAAAACGTAAACACCGCATAAATATGGCTTTTTGCGGTACAATTTTACATAAGCGCATCATAATAGGAAAAATTGCTATTCGTGACAAATCTTGCGGAAACTATAAAAATTGCGACAGCTATGAACAACTAGTCAGTTATAAATTTATTGATGTATTGAAAATGATATAATTGAAATTTAGTTTTGTAAATTGCTTACGTGTCATAACTGTCTTATAAGCGCATATTTCAGTAGGTTTTCGCAAAATTTTAGGGAAGCAAGATGTGTTATATGCTTCAAAATATGCGTTGACAAATTGTGCAATTTTTAATCTCCTTACTTGAACATTACTTGATGTTTTATTAACCACTGTGCCATTCGACAACCTCAAGATTGTATGGAGTGACAGCAGGTAGCTGAGATTCAATTTCAACTGCTTGCTACGGTCAGAGACTTTTCATATTATGTGGTTTCAATGTAGATGTATATTTTATTAGCCATCCTAATAGTTTCATTAGATAATCTTATAAACTGTATTCAAAGCTGGAAACAGGATGATTATATTTTCTCACATTTTGTTCTGTTTTCTTTGATATCGCATCGACTGTTACTAAATTGTAGTAAAAAATGTGATTTATAAAGTATGAAATATAGTTTCAGTCGGGTAGGGTGATGTCTTATCAATACTCGTGGGTACAACCTCTTTTGTTCTCTTTGCCGTTCAGGTTAATATCGAATTTTGAAGAATGTCTACAGACGAAGAAGGCCCGAAACCTTTGTCCGAAGCATATTACACTCAGCTTAATGGACGCATCTTACGGTTATTTGTGCAGCGAAGGAAAAGAACGTAAGCTATTGCTGTAAAGAAAGATGGTAACGTAGAATATAGCAGAAAAATATAGTGTAATGGGAAAATTTATTAAATGACAATTGAGCCTACATTATGTAATGATTGCAAATATAATCATTTTCAGCAAAACTTTAAGACTGTATAAGAAGTCAACTGTTAGGGGTTTTTGGAAAGAGCGTAAAGACTGTACTAAACGGCGAGTTTTTTGTAATTTGAGCGATTTTTACTATAGAAACTAAGCTTTTAGTTAATAAAAATGAAACTTAGTTTCTAAAAATGAAGTTAGATGATAAAACTGGCAATTTTGACAAATAGATTGCGAGCTTAGCCATTATTTTTAATATTTCCGTATTATATATACAAATGAGAGTAATATGGCGCATGGATATGGGTCAAGTGTTAGTTTAAATCATTTTTTGACACTTGTTGAATTTATATATATAGATTGCAGTAATAGAAAGTAAGATATATAAAGTTCAAAATCTTTAAAATCAGGCAAGAAAAACCATACAGAAACTGCGTAAAATTCAAGACTTTATTGGGATTGTAGACTACATAGTTCTATTTTGCTTAGAAAAGAGAGTATATATACATTACTTTTCGGTTTTTGTAATTTTTAACTGTGCTATTCCAGTTTCTGGGCAAACTCATTTGTATACATTTGACTGTATTTTGCTACATGAGTGCTTAAGATCAAGTATCAAATAAGGTTTGAAGAAATATATAAATATCGTTAGTCTCATGATTTGTATAAAACGCCGTTTACATTTATATGCGGACACTTGGTCGAACAATAGCTTGGTTTATTTTTGTATAGTACATTGGAAGACAACAAAACATATTCCCACTATTTTAAAAGATCCACTTCGAAAAATGTCAGCCAATAAACAACGGGCTAAACTTTGGGAGAGTAAATTTATCATATGGTCACCACCTTCCCAGTATCCCGCTATTATTGGCTCTACATCTATAACCTTATTTGTTAAACATTATAGCAGCAACGTCACAGTTCGAATATTGCTTTCAGTAGCAATACTAGATGTTTCGCTCGGACCGTTGGATCTCCACCTGAAATTTTTTACATAACTAGTCAGAAAGCAGTGCAGCGAACAAAAGTTCTTTGAAAAATTGACATTCAACCGGGTCGAAATCAGTAGCACGGATATTTCTCCAATGACGCGCTTATAATTATCACAAAATCGCGGTAACCAATTCATATTTACAGATGAGAGCAGAACTCCGAATATAAATAAGGTGTTCTTTTCTATTGCTCCCTTCTGCTGAAGGGATACGCGGATGATGGATGTTGCTATTAGAATGCTGAACTAGGCAAGAACTATTTAGAAATAGTCGAAATTGTACAGGCATTACGCGGATATCTGTAGATGGGCAAATGCAACTTTTTGTCTAGTTAAATTGAGTCATGAAGTTAAAATTCTGAATCAATATGTGTTCATCATTCACATCAGTTGATCGTGATACAGGAATTATAAGCCTAAAGCTATGTGTAATCTGTTGATTCACTCGTGCAGTGAAAATAGAGGCCAGATGTGTTCACCTGCTACGGAGATAGATATGAAAGGAGCGATATTTAATATTTTGGTCTAAAAATTTTACTAACAATTAAAACCTAACCAGTAAGTAATGTGTATTTGTCATCAGTAGTAGATGTATGCAATATAAAATTTTATACAATATCTAAATTTGAGTGTCGGGTGCATGTAGTACCATTTTACCAAATGAAACGATTGCGCTTTTTTGGTCCTAAATATCAGTTCTGATTTCGCAACTCTGTCGCACACTATCATTATATAAGCGATATATGCTGTATACTGAGACGTTAGGCCATATCCTCGGTGAAAATGACAACTAAATCGTTCCCCCTATTCCCCAGTTACATATGATCACATAAAAATTTGAGTTGATTTTGGCATGAAAAAGAGGATTGTTCCACATTAGCTCGTCAATAGGTGGAGTTACAGACAAACACAAAATGCATGAATATGAAACATCTTAAAAACATAATACAGCAATATACTGAACCTAATCCGTTTATTTCATTTTGAATTACTGTTGTAATAAAGTATACTTGTTTTACATGTACGGTAAAACTAGCTATGTAATTACTTTAGATAAACGCTTCGCAATTAAAAAAGTTGGCAACAAAATTTATACATTTTACTAAATATGTTTCCACAGAAATCAAGCTATTGGACGATAAACCTGTGGCTCGATGGCTGCAACTTCATGGACCTTTCTGCAAAATTGGGTGTCGATGGCTGCTTCCGTTGAAGGGTTTACCTTGAATTCTCATTTTTAATTAACGTTTGCCAGGTCCTTGGGTCTATAAGACCCAACGGTGAAACTGAGTAATGTATAATCCATATTAATTAATTAATTTGTTAATTTCAGTCTTCCTCAACAACGCTGAATGCCTTATGACACTCGATTCAGAACCGAAAATTAAACAGTGTCATGACGCCACAATGGCGCGCATTCGTGAGACCAACGCCCAGGTTTCGTTATCGATGGAAGAGAAAACGAAGGAAATGTGCAAGTAATCACAAAAATAACTTAAAATATTTCTTTTGGCACCGTTTTCTATAAGGTACGCGTCAAATTGTAACAACAAGAGTGTAGGTATTTTGAAGGATTTCGTGTTTTAGAGTAGTAGATACAAAGGCTAACGTTTAATGCACCCTCCCTGTCCAAGTTTAGTATTATCACAAGACATTGGCATACCTTTAACACATGGGTACCTATAGCCTGGTAGGGACATACTCTCCTAAGTGCCGGACTGTTTCCCTGACCATATCATCCTCATTCTTAAAGCCCCGTACCTCCCATGTTTTTCCAACTTCTTCTAAGTTTTTAAGTTTTAGCAAAGATTATTAATATCTTTCGTAATCACTAAATTATGACAAAACATTTAGTAAAATGAGCAAAATTACGAGGAAAAACTGGAGAAAATATGAAAAACGTTTGGTTACATTTCTGGTGCATGGTTGCCAAGCTCCGTGCCTGGATCATCCACCTTCCATCCACTAGGGCGACGGACCTTGCGCGAATATTATTTAATGATTCTGTAGAAATTGACACTACTGCAAGACGTGCCACTGTAAAACGGAAAAGCTTAAAAGCGTTTAGATTCGAGGTGTTAAAATCAATCGGATTTAGGTTTTCCGATGTGCAACGGCACGAATTGAATGGGTGTGTTTAGAAAGAGTTCGTTTAATTTAACTGTTCTCGAATGATTTTGGACCAAATATATTTGACACCGAAAATATCCATTTCACATCAGGCTTATGGTGACTGGCAAAATATTTCTTGCTATTCAATATGCAGCCGTAAAATAGATGAAATCTATTATGCGACTAGTATTTTATAGTTTTCTTCAGTTTTGCGACAGAAATTTTATTTGGACCAAGGTCAGTTGGGAACTGCCGATTTGGAATGGCTCTTACATTAGCAAGCCGGTTTACTCATTTTTATCCGGTAAACATTTCCCCCGTCTTATTTGGCACCCTAAATGAAAAAGTCTAATTTTAATCATCCAAACGGGTGCATTAAGACCTAATGTGCCCATTAGATCTTTGTCGGCGCTAACATCTTGCAGTAGGTCCTGCGCTACAGTTTGTTGTGTTCTTGCTTTGATCACATTTTTTTACCAAATACGAACGTTGAACGATTGAAAAACGTCTAAAATTGCATCTATGTACTAATGGGGACGCTGGATTTTATAAAATCTTAGAGCACACTTTAGCAGAAGATCATTTCTTTGCAACAATGAAACGTTTGATTATTTATTTGAAAGTTCAAACAATTATATAAATAATGTGCGCTGATTGAAATATGGCTTAGTTGAGTTATAGTATCATAAAGATGTTTAAAAATAATATACTGTATTAAGAAAAATTGATGCGTCTACAGTGTGAAAATTTTCAGAGATTATTCAGAAATTTACTTTTGGTTTAATATCTCACGTCAAATTTTAGAATGCTCTGACGAATTTAGGTCAGTTTTCCAATGCAATAAAAAATAACTATCAATCGCACTTCATATTAATTCTTAGTTATCGCAATCTATTATTCGCCTTACGTGTTTGCTGTTTTTAAAACAATTAGTCAAGGATATAGTTGTTTTTTGCGCTTATGCTCAGATATTTTGCGCACTCGCCAAATTAGTTGTATGCTGTTGCGGATCCATGGGGGGTCAGGTAGGGTCTGGACCCTACCTGAATTTTTCAGAGCGCCCCCTTTCAAAATACCAGTAAAATTCTTTCTAAACCAAATGTTATCATAAAAGCATCTAACTCCAAACCAGCATTTGTTATAGAAAATTGTCTTACTTGGTAAATACAATGTTTTAATCAACCCAATTCCTGTTTATCTATTTATTGAGCGCGGAATATAATCTAATTTTTCTCACGATTTGATATCTAACAAAGTGAGTTTGTATTTTTATAGATTTCTTAATTGAATTGGTTATTATAATGATGGTAATGAATTAATTATTACTAATCAATTAAAATATTATTTTTATTTAACTATAAACTATATTTCTCACGCGTTGAAAAATTAAATTAATATGTAGAATATTCGTTTATTAAATTTTTTCAATAGTAATTTATAAGAAAACAAATTTATAAGGAAATAAAACATAGATAAAATTAAACATAGAATTTTTTCAAGATCTACAAAGAATTTGTTTTTATTTTTAAGGTAAATGAGCTGTTTTTGCAAAATGATTATTTATTTGGGTATTATTTTGGGGAGAATATAGATTAGAAGAAGAAAGGAAGTAGAAATATTCGTAGGATCTGATCTTATTTTCTTTGATAAATATTCTGCACGAATTTCTTATTGCTGTCTGCCTGCACCCTCCCTGTGACCAGCTGCGAAGCCGAGCGCAGTTTCAGCGCTCTGAAGAGGATAAAGGGTTCTGCGCGTTCGAGAATGCTGGACACTAGGCTAGCAGGGTTGGCCCTCATGAACGTCCACTACAAAACTGCACTGAAAGTGGATGTGAACTCAATAATGAAAACCTTTGTGCAGTTGCACGAGAAAATTATTTTGTAATTCGATTATTTTTGATTAAATATTAATAACAAGTACGGTGGACTTAGATATTGTTATGTATAATTCTGTAATTCTTTATAATTCTATAATTCTGTATGATTCTATAATTCTGTAATAATTCTGTAATTTTAATATACATATGTACTGTACCAATTACATTTTGATTATTATTTTTGGGAGTAAGGAATATTGACATACGTTGTACTGTGGCGCCCCTCCTAGTCTGGACCCCACCTGTTCAAATTTCCTGGATCCGCACCTGGTATGAAACAGTAAATCTAATTTATGGAGATCTCAGACACTTTTTGTCTATTTTTCTTTACAAACGTGATCCGTTACAAAATTTTCGCCATTTTGCTTACAGTGCTGTTTCGCTTTCACATCTTAATATGTTAATGTTATCACAACTATCCATGATTCCAATTCACAGCGTGAGTCTTTTAATTTTTATATCTGCCAAACTGCTCTTTTGCTTTCACATCCTAATATGTTAATGTTAACACAACTGGCCATGATTCCAATTCACAGCGTGAGTCTTTTAATTTTTATATCTGCCAAAGTGCTCTTTTCGCAATCACTCGTAATATTTTAATGTTATCACAACTGGCCATGATTCCAATTCACAGCGTGAGTCTTTTAATTTTTATATCTGCCAAAGTGCTCTTTTCACAATCACTCGTAATATTTTAATGTTATCACAACTGGCCATGATTCTAATTCACAGCATGAGTCTTTTAATTTTTATATCTGCCAAAGTGCTCTTTTCGCAATCACTCGTAATATTTTAATGTTATCACAACTGGCCATGATTCCAATTCACAGCGTGAGTCTTTTAATTTTTATATCTGCCAAACTGCTCTTTTTGCTTTCACATCCTAATATGTTAATGTTAACACAACTGGCCATGATTCCAATTCACAGCGTGAGTCTTTTAATTTTAATATCTGCCAAAGTGCTCTTTTCGCAATCACTCGTAATATTTTAATGTTATCACAACTGGGCATGATTCCAATTCACAGCGTGAGTCTTTTAATTTTTATATCTGCCAAAGTCCTCTTTTTGCTTTCACATCCTAATAATGTTAATGTTAACACAACTGGCCATGATTCCAATTCACAGCGTGAGTCTTTTAATTTTTATATCTGCCAAAGTGCTCTTTTCGCAATCACTCGTAATATTTTAATGTTATCACAACTGGCCATGATTCCAATTCACAGCGTGAGTCTTTTAATTTTTATATCTGCCAAACTGCTCTTTTTGCTTTCACATCCTAATATGTTAATGTTAACACAACTGGCCATGATTCCAATTCACAGCGTGAGTCTTTTAATTTTTATATCTGCCAAAGTGCTCTTTTCGCAATCACTCGTAATATTTTAATGTTATCACAACTGGCCATGATTCCAATTCACAGCGTGAGTCTTTTAATTTTTATATCTGCCAAAGTGCTCTTTTCACAATCACTCGTAATATTTTAATGCTATCACAACTGGCCATGATTCCAATTCACAGCGTGAGTCTTTTAATTTTTATATCTGCCAAAGTGCTCTTTTCACAATCACTCGTAATATTTTAATGTTATCACAAGTGGCCATGATTCTAATTCACAGCGTGAGTCTTTTAATTTCTATATCTGCCAAAGTGCTCTTTTTGCAATCACTCGTAAACT
Source organism: Trileptium ribeirensis (assembly GCA_030248225.1). NCBI lineage: Eukaryota > Metazoa > Nematoda > Enoplea > Enoplida > Thoracostomopsidae > Trileptium > Trileptium ribeirensis. The sequence goes on from JASANE010026030.1 coordinate 47,413, forward strand.
ATCGGTTATTATAATGATGGTAATGAATTAATTATTACTAATCAATTAAAATATTATTTTTATTTAACTATAAACTATATTTCTCACGCGTTGAAAAATTAAATTAATATGTAGAATATTCGTTTATTAAATTTTTTCAAGAGTAATTTATAAGAAACCAAATTTATAAGGAAATAAAACATAGATAAAATTAAACATAGAATTTTTTCAAGATCTACAAAGAATTTGTTTTTATTTTTAAGGTAAATGAGCTGGTTTTGCAAAATGATTATTTATTTGGGTATTATTTTGGGGAGAATATAGATTAGAAGAAGAAAGGAAGTAGAAATATTCGTATGATCTGATCTTAATTTCTTTGATAAATATTCTGCACGAATTTCTTATTGATGTCTGCCTGCACCCTCCCTGTGACCAGCTGCGAAGTTTTATATCTGCAAAACTGCTCTTTTTGCTTTCACATCCTAATATGTTAATGTTAACACAACTGGCCATGATTCCAATTCACAGCGTGAGTCTTTTAATTTTTATATCTGCCAAAGTGCTTTTTCGCAATCACTCGTAATATTTTAATGTTATCACAACTGGCCATGATTCCAATTCACAGCGTGAGTCTTTTAATTTCTATATCTGCCAAAGTGCTCTTTTTGCAATCACTCGTAAACTATCGGTATTCTGGGTCACTCAATCACTTATATGTTCATGGTGTTTGCTTGTTTAAACAGCGCTAAAGAAATTTTACTTCGGTGCAATTTCGAGGAGCAACTGATAACATTTGGTCACCCGCTTACAGGATACACATTAGGTGGCCAAAGTCAAACTAACGGGCTTTATTTATATGAATGTCGTGCTGTGATCGATATACTAAGCCTTAGATAATGTGATTATATGAGCCTTACACTAACCTTACAACTAGTCGAAGGCTACTTCGCCCAAACTCCTGAGGTTATAACCATTTAGTGCATGTGTGTGTAATTTTCGCTGCACGACGTGCTCCATAATTTAAACCCAAATATATTTTGTCGTTTCAATATGGCATATGAATACCTTCACGACAATTATAGTTTCTTTAAAAATGCACGATTTGTAAATAATCGTTGACTGCAACTTCTTAAGTACATATCTATCACAAGGAATAATGGGACTGACATATTATGTGAGTCACTTTTATATTAATTGTGTTATTAGCATATCGCTTATACAGTTAAAGGCGAACAATATATTCGCTTATATCTTAAAAACGCTATACAATTTTGCGAAAGTTTATTCTTTCAAAGTTTGTAACAAATCCTTTGCATTTATGTTATGGAATCTCACAGAAAAATTGTTATGTTAATAGTATTCAATGTTGCAACTTGAAATTGCTTTGTGTGTCATTGAGTACTGACAAACCCAAGGAATTAAACCCCAGGTGTAGGGGTGCAAGCGTCGTACCCTAGCCACTAGGCTATCAAGAAGCGTTTGCTTAGTTCCTTAAGAAATCTCGTAAAGCGAGCCATAATCAACGCGCTTGCGAACATACACCCCGCGCTGAGCTTAATTAGCTCAACGTGTCGCAATGGTCGTCGATTCTAATTAGCAGAGTTGGTCATGAAAGGGTGTGGCTGAAGGATCCATGCAAATAAGGTATTAGTAGGACGATGACAGCTGGCAATAATTTAGTAATGACATATTACATCACTTTGAAGTGCTTTCATTTCAGAGCCTTAAATGCATTCACGGTTTGTGTTCAAGAATCAGTCATGTCACAATGCGGCGAGGAAGCTTGGTCTGTAATAGTCCGTGTTCTAGGCGACACAACACAAACTTTGATGCCAACGTGTAAACTATCAGCAAACGTCTATTTACCAGCATATCATACATCGTCTAACGACCTCGGAACCTCAGTAAATACCGCTGTTGGTGGTACGCCATATTCGATTGGCGGATCAAGACACAACAATTCCAGCCAACCTAGGACAACTACTGCTGTGTATAAGGTTGAAATACACGAGAAGGTCCACGATAATGTGCATGACCACAGCGAAAGTGAATCGGACGATTTTGTTGGTGATGGCGCAAAAGTGGGGCATCAGGGGCATCTGTCTCAAGACTACGGCGTTGCAACTAGGCAGCCTGATTTGGAGATCACGGAAAAGAATTCTGTACCGGCGACAAAGAGTGTTCCAAAGTTGCTGTATGGTGTATTTGGAATTTGTTTAACGGTGCTTCCGTTGGCGCTACCAATGATTGGAATCATTCCTAATATTCATGTATAAAATGGACTATAATTTTAGAAATTTTGATGAAATGAGCAGGTAATTCAACGCAAATACACACAAAGTGATCTTCTATTATACGTGTGACGTGACCAAGAAAATAATGAAACGATGGCTCAGCTGAATGAAATCAGGTAATACGCGATTAACGATATTGGGGCCAAATATTTGTGACATCGCTTCGTTCGTCGGCAAATGTGTCTCTGCCGCAATTGGTGAGAACAACTAATCTAATACAGGTTTAAACTGTTGACATGTTGTGCGTACATTTTGAACGAGTTATAATATTGTTTGGAGATGTTGGACTACGTGAAAACTCACATTCTATAGCGCTATCTTGACCAGTCAACAACTATACAACTATGAACAACTAAGGTACTCAATGGTGCGTTTTGGAATTCTGCAAATTGAAATGATGCTATAATAGCTTATATGAAACTTTTCATAGACAATAACGTTTTGTTTATAGTAACTACGATAATTTGTGTTTGTAGTATTTTCGCCTAAAATGCTTCCACTAATAATTTTGGTGTGCTGTTTTCTTGGCATTGTTGCTAATTTCAATCGATTAATCCTACCTCTTAATTTCGATATATATACCAAGAAAAATATGCTTTCAACACCTTGCACTTTGAGCATCGAAATGTACATTTGTTCAACACAACAATTTACTAGCGGCATTACCAAATGATATTGTTGCCAAATACGTATCTTTATGCAATGTCGTGCACTGCGTTGATGAAGATAAAACTTAAAGAGTATAAGTAAATTAAATGGACTTAAAAAGTATAATTCTTAATGCAAGAATAAGGCAATACTGCAATTTTTGAACTATATGAGGCATCGTGTTCACCCAAGTAACTTTGAAGGCATTAAATTCTGTCGTAACATACCTGAGGTATCAGCAGTAGCAGCCACATGAGCCACAGGAAAAGTCGTAAACTTTACTAGTGAAGCTCGCTTGCGAGCCAGAATTCGAGTGGTGAGAACGATCCCCCGAAGTCTGTTGTAGAAAACAAACACAAACAAAGCCTACATACAGTACGCAGGTGCAGCATTATATAAATCGTGAGTGATGAGTCATAGCTACGCCCGCCTCTTTTGATAGCCAACGTATGCAGTAGACAAAACATGATACAACGAGTACAAAAACAATGAACTAACAATTTAATAATTCAATAAAACCTAAATTGACCGTGAAAAGAACATTAAAGAATTCAAACCGACACTTGAGAAAAATCTCATTTTTCATACCAAGTATGAAGCAGAACTGTGAAAAATATTTGCCACACAATATTTTTGACACTCGCAATGAGCTGGTTGGCCGGAAAACCCCATATAAGACACCAAAAGCAACAAAAACACACATTTAGGTGCATTTCCCACGACTTTTCACCAAATATGAAATTCGGCGCCAACTATAAGCTTATAGACTCCAGATTGGGATGTAGTTGAAAAACTTGTTATATATCATTGGAAAGCCCTGCCAAAGCTACATGGAATAGGCCTATTAGTTTGCGGATACCTCGTTTACTTATGGAGAAGAGTCGCAAAAACTGGAGGGTGTGCCAGAAAAATGGGCCAAAATGACGTCATAACTTTTACCACGGGAAAAAATTCAAAAATCGGGCTCCATCACTACACCGAAATCGACCATTGCGGTTCGAATGAGCTACCTTGCATCAAAATCCGCCCAACCGTTATCGAGATCCAGGTGCGACAGACACACACAGACAGGACCTCCTCAACCCCCTCCAGAGCAAAATTGAAAATTCTCGTTTCACTCGCGAGTGGAATGAGCTCGCTTCGCTCGCTCATTCCACTCGAATTCAATAAAGACAGAGTTTTAACCTAGAATTAACGACTCTCTGTGTCTGTGTAGTGTATAGACATGGGCTTGGAAGCCGCAGAATGTACGGTTCTCGCGATTGCTATTAACTGCCCGATGATGCAGGCTGGGCAGTTTACGTCATACGACAACCTTGTTTGTTTTTATTTAAAGCTAATTGTACTATTTCAGAGTTGTCCTGGGCGGTATTTGCTGATCAATGACATATTGAGCTTTAGTGTGCATTAAATGTGCTGCTATGTGTTGCTCTATCACCGTATAGAAGTAAAATGTGAATCGAACTAGAACTAGAATTCATGTTTTCGACCAAAATCTTAAAGCATTATTTAAGCTTGAGCTTATTAAATTTGTTTCTTGGGAAAAACATGGTCAATATAAATGGTTAAAATGCATTATATAACATAAAGCACGATATGCGTACTGAGGATTACAACTCGTGAGTACTCACTCACTCCGGCTTTGAGGTTTTTAGGACATTCACCTTTAGGTGCACATATTTGACAACAGTTATAAACCGCGCTTTTGCAAAGGTAATATGGCTTTGCGTTGCATGATTTTATTATTGACAAAGGTGATTTCTGGTCTTGATACATTTTCAACGAAATCAAAATTCGCAAAAACTCTAATCACGTTTTTCCTTATATTTTCCTTAAAACCCAACATTCTCTTAAACATCAAAAGCAAGAAAATTTTTGGGAATTTCAGGATATTTTGCTGAAATTTTAGACAAAAAGTTTTTTTGAAAAATCAATTATTGGATTACTCTAGCAAATACATTGTTGAAATTGCACTTACCTATATTCTGATACTTTCAGATATTCATTGTGTGCTTTTGAAATGCTATTTCCCATCATTTCATTGAATCCGAATTCCTTATAAAACACTTTAAGTGTGACGAGAAATATTGAAGCAAATTTCGGTACTTAATCTTAGTGACATGTAAGAGTACACATTCATTGACAATATTGCTTGTGATAATGCGGAATGGGTAGGAAATTGATTTGTGGACAAATCCACGGGCAACTTCAACACGAACAACTATAGATAATGAAATTTGAGAGGGCAAATATAACTAGACAATATCCTAATATTTACTGTTAAGTTTTATGGTTGTTGTGTTTTAGCACTGTCAATAGTTGAGGTGACCAAAAATTTGTCTCAAGCCATGAACATCAATAAAATCTGTACGGCAAACATTACAAAAATCCGATTTAAATTTATGTTTAGGACAAACCTTTATCTTCGTAGGCAGTTTGTTTTACAACGTATGTACACAAAGTTAATAGTTCTAATTGCTATATATATACTAAAAAGTCAAGTCGAACTTCCGTTAAGTTCTAAACGCAATTGTTCAGTGTTTGAGCTTTTGGTGCAAAAAGTGTATTCAGCAGCATGACTATTAGTCGGAGTAAACATGGTCTTAATTTAATGAAACAATTTTTAAACTTTCAGCTAGCCATAAAGTAAATACCTAAAACTAGGATGTCACTGCAATAAATTTCATAAGTTTATCCATACAAAGTCTACATACAAAGTCATACAAGGTCGTTTCAAAGTTACAAAAAACGTTTATTGTATTGAATCAATGCTTAAAAATGAAAATACGTTTATCTAATAAATTAATTGCGTTTAACGAGTTATCTCAGTGCTAAAACGCTAGAAGAAATGTGACCTCGTGATAAGAATGAAAATAATTAATTCTGATTTGTAATTAAAATTAAGAAAGAATATGAATACCACCGTAATATGTGAAAGGAATTTCAGAATTGAATGTAAAACAATTTTAAGGGCTGTCTTTGTACAAAACGGGAGTTTTTTGTTGTCAGAAATCAGTACTTCGCGACTGTTACCTGATTCGATATGAATGAACAGAGATATTAAAATCGATTTCACGTAGCTGGAATTGTCTCTGGTACTTTTTTACTTTACAATATTTGTGCTTCTTAGCTTTAATATCAGAATTAGCTCACCCTATTAATCGTGAAATTGTTTCGTCATATGTTTCCTTTACATTGTCTGCCTTATCGCGCGTCGTGTAATATGATATCAAGATCTGTAGGAACAGTTATTTAGGAAAATTTTATTTCCAAAGCATTGATTCGTAACCAATAAATTAAATACAATTTTGTAAACAACGTTCGCAGCTTATTGTTCATCCCAACATTGGCCGAGAACGCTGATCAACTTCTGATTGCTGCAATAACTCCTAAAAATAAATATAATACGTGTACGAAATGATTGCCCAGATATACAGTTAAGCGTTATCTGATAATAAGATAAAGAAACGCAACTAAAATTGGGTATTTTGGTTTCAGACGTTTGTTGTCTATAAAAAGAAATTATTGTCTCTTCGCCGTTTACTATACAGGCCATTTATATATTATAAAACTATATATATTTTTTTATTCAGTAAACGATGTAAATTTAAGCAGAACTTGTTTGATCGAGAAAAATTTGGAGAATGATTTTGAATATAAATTTAAATTTATATCAATAGTTTAACAAATACGTTGTTTAAATGTGGTATCGCACAAATACTATGTCACTATGCATCAATCACTCGTATTTATGTGGCTTACAGTATAGGCTTTTTCTACACCAGTGAATAGAAAAAATTTCTAGCGGTAAACGTATCATCGGCTTGTAAGATTTATAGTATGAACGTATGTAGAAGATTTACAGTGTGAAATCAGAGCACAGATTGGCCATTTTCGGATCAACTGCGTCGATAAAGTATCGACAAGTTTGGTGTTTCGAAACAGAATAAATAGGAGCCGAACCATGAGGTATGTTCATCCAAATATGTCTTCATAACTAGCGCAATAATAAATATTACTTTTCTATATTACCATTCTTCATTTGTCAAATTTCATAATTTATGAAAATCTACCGAATCGTGCATATCTAGTTTAGCAACTAATGAATTTTGGGTAGGCACTGGAGTATAAATCATGCATATGATCCTGTCATCGCGGAAGCTTGACATTTTGCAGTCACCCATGCAAATTTTAACACGTTAAAAAGGTTTTACTTTTTAAATTTTATAATTTTTTAAATTTAAAATTACAATGTTAAAATCCGTTGTACTGTAGATGAACATAACGGTTGTCTCGGCAACAGTTGAATTTGAGACGTTGACATTTTTGAAAATAGACGGACGATAGTAACAATTGAATCAGGAGAAGCAAAAACTTTAGGGCGACGACATGTGAAGTCTTATGTTATATTTTGAGCTTCAGCAATAATTTCATTGAAATCGAAAAGCAATCATTAAAGTATGAAATCTTATTGACTGCATGTCCAGATTTCTTTAAAATTCCAAAATTTTTTTGAATCGTTTGCATTACATATATATCATTTGGGGCATAATTTTATTACCACACATAAATTTAGAATTTCAAATGTGTATGAGATTTTCATGTGGATCGGTATTTATTAGTCCATTTCTCAAAGACGGAATAGAGCATGGGGTGAATACAATTTGGACAGGTCAGACTTCGCCAGAACACTTTTATAAAGCACTGTATCTTGGTAATGAGCAGCCAGAACGAAGACAAACCTTAGCTGAATATTTATCCATATGCTAGAAGCATTGATATCGTAATGCCGATAATGTCAACAAAAACACTAGAATTGACACACATCTTCTAGTCCTGTATCATGATGAAATTTGTCACACTAAAGCCACATATTAAACAGAACTTTGCAGTCGTATAAATTGAATGATTATGCATAGATCAAATTTTTACTAGCAGTAATTTTATTTGTTCATCAGCACAGAGAAAAACAGAAATTTGCTGAATATTCAAACATTAATTGTACAAAAAACACACGTTCGCCCTAAAAAGGATGGAGCCGAAGTTCAACAGGAAGAACACTAACAAGACACTATATAAAGTATTTTGTATCTTATGACATTAGTTATAGATTTCATCTTAGGTACAATTTCGTATAACTGTTACTCTAAACAGGTAAGCAAATTACTGACAGATTTCTTGAAAGGAAATCGTCACATCTCGTTCAAGAAGCGAAGTATATACAGTAAAGTAGGATACATAGAGAACTTCAATCAAATTTAATCAT
>JASANE010026031.1:0-16563 GCA_030248225.1 Trileptium ribeirensis
TGTCTAAGAGGGAAGGAAAATACAAGGTTGGACCTGCCCAAAAGTTGACAATACTTATATTAAATGAAGTAAAAGTAAATTTAAACCAATGATTTTGCAGATAAAATTGTCGTATCTGCTCATATGTAACGTCGTATCAGTTCTGTCCGAATGAAAGGGCTGAAATTAGCGGATAACTGACTTAATACTAAATAGGTGTAGGAAAATGCACAGTCTGAAAACCAGGAACGTGCAGTTAGAAATTGTAGTTCAAATAGATTGGATAAACTAGTACAATCGTTTAGTGTTGATAGTAAATTACAGTGCTAAATTCCGTAAATCAAAGGGCTACCCTAGGAAGTGATGAAACATTAAACAGCATTCCTCAGATAATGGGGCTTGGCAGTTACCTAAAGTTTAAGTTGAGCGTATCGTTCATAAATAGTAGGTACAGAGGAGATCTCAAGCATAGTCTTGGCCCACGCTAGGTACACCTGGTAAAACACTGTATAGAATTACGACGAGTCAGGATCTGAGAAGCTACTCGCTTAATTCCTAATTAATTGAGGGTACACTTCAGTTTTTTTAGTTTATTTTGAATAGTGACATATATCGTTACATAAGTTCTAAACTAAGACAGGTTTTTAATATCTTTATTTTAACTATGCTGCATTTTTTGAAACCTAGGTTTTACGGCGTCTTGTGTTAATGTCATGTTGTCAAATATTGTCTCGTTTTACTAGCACTGAGTGAATTTTGAGCCAACTTCATTGTTAACTTTACCGCGGTGGGTGTCATTGTTGCGCCAGGCAATTCCGCGACACAGCTGCATTCCTCTCAGCATGTATGTACTCTAGCACAATGTAAGATCCTACAGTATAGTAGTTTACCGCTGGTTTATTTCGCGTAGGAGTACGCAAATGGAAATGTTTCCTTCAAACCATCAACTCGCTTGCCTAGACCAGTTCCACATATATATACGTAATTATATTTACTCAACGATATTATCTATTTTCTATTAAGAAACGTAAATTTACTTGATATATGTCAGCATTAGATCATGTTGTAGTAACAAATCCTCATAGGAATCTCATAGGAGTGCTGGTTATATTGGTCAGCAATTTATATAAACGGTTCCCATTAAACAAACCTGCGATGCGTACACATTACACTTCTTCTTATAAGCGGGTGATTCAGCAAACAAACCGCATTCTTGGTCATGTTTCCCATCATGACTGTAATTTAGACAAGAGTGGAAATATGAAACTGGTTTCACCCTCACAGTTTTATGATGGTTGCTCAAAAACTAACTTTGATATTTGTTTTAAGTTTCAGTCAAATTAAAACAGTTAAAATTATTCATTCAGGATATATGTCAAAATGTCACATTGTGTGTCTAAGGGATCTATTTTTCTCTCGATGTGAGGCAACACAACTGTTTGCTTTCTAAAGTCTGAGTATTATATATTAAATGTTGTGACATATGATAAAGCAGTTATGTAAAAAATTTGTTTCACCCAAATATTAATGTTTCGCGAAAAGTATCCTACAGCAGTTTAAATGCTAGGCCACAGATCTAATTGTTCCTGTAGTCGGTTACCTTTGAAAAATGGGACATCTCGTAGAATGAGTTACAAAACTGACGTTTACCTTAATTTGAAAATAAATAAAGTTATATTTATATATTGTTTGTGAAATTATCGGCCTGCATGGAACCGAACCCCAAGCATTCTTCATTCAAATGCAGACGTGTTAACCGCAACACCATTAGCCCCAAACACTATGAACCCAGTTGAAACGGTTGGTAATTAGGTGTACTATTCTAAACAACTCATTGACGTTTCACTAGTTGCTATATATAATTATTAGCAAAAAACGGCCAGCCGCTTTGTTCTAACATGTGTCCGGGACAAAACGTTCGTCTTGTTTATAAGCAGACTGTTTCTTTTTAACGCACAACAAATATGTAATTTTAGGGTTGAGTCATGCTGCAAAACGAAATTTTTTCCTAGTTTCAAGCAATTTTTGCAGCATTTCTTCCGCTTTTGTAATATGCGAAAATTGTGTTATGTTTATGTTTCAAAGCACTCTGTCTTCAATCTCAGTGGCTTCTACTAAGTTTTTCCAAAATTGATCTAGTCGTATTGAATTTTTTCAAATATTAACGAATAATCCAATCTGCCAAGTTTTTATAAGATCAGTTTTTCCTTCTCATTTAAGCTGTTTTGGCTTGTTTTCGGTTGCTCCAGTTCCGATCATATTTTATGGCTAAACAATAGGTGCACTGGCGCCCGCGGTGTTAAGCGGGTAGATGGTCTCAGCAGGGAGTTGGAAAATTTGGAAAATTTCCTTTAAATTTGCTCATAATATTCCTCATTTTCTCCAATTGCCTCTTAAAATTTTTGCAATTTTGCTCATTACTGCTAAAATTTTCCGCGTACCTTGGCCGCGGGGAATACGGGTTCAGAATCTAAGCGGGGAGGTTTGAGTTTTGGTAGATCCCTTCGGACGTAATCCCTTATGGGCATCTAGGCATAATTTTTGGAAAAAAGTTGTTTTCATGCAACAGAATTCAGTGGTTTACATCGTCTAACGTATTCTGTTGTATTTTTCAAAAGTTAGAGGACCAGACGAAACTAAGCTATTATAAATTGAAGTAAAAATTAAAACAAACGGAAAAAAACAAAGTGGTAACAAAGGAAACAAAAAACGAAATGGTACCAAAATTATCTGCATCGGAACGGCAGGAGGAACACGTGCAGGAGATTTATTTAATACCATTGACATTGCGCGATCACTACGGTAACTATTTTATACATTTTGTACTGTAAGATCACGCTTTACACACAGTGAGCGCGAGAATTTTGCGCCTGATGATGTAACCGCAAACTGCGCTCAATCCATACTGAACCCTTGAACCGCTGCATGTTGCCCTCATAAAGCGTCAGAAAATATTACACTGCATTTTTATTATGATGTTAGAAAATCCACGAAAAAACTGTTTTTCAACATATGACCTTTTCATGGCAAGGCCGTTCTACAGTTGCTTTACTTTCCATCCAAAAAAAGAAACCTGAACGCATCCAAAATTAAAATGCCATTTAACTATACACTGTCTTATTATACTTGAGACTTATTGTCTCACTGCAGAAATTTCATACATAGCATTGATATTCCATCAACTTTATCTTTATACTGATTTAATTCGCTAAAGTTTATATTGGGTCATCCTCGTTTGATTTTTTACGTATTAGTTGTTTAAGCTGCATTGTTTTATTGCTTTCCGTAGAAACATATGACGCAAAATAATTCCACTATTATTTGAAACTTTAATTACATAAACTTGTTTTATATGAAACACCTACATAAAAATTTTGGCATAATATATTAAAAAATGATATTGGTTGTAGATTATGCGTGCTTAAGATATTCAATTATATTCTTTTTGTTGATATGTATTTAATTTCAACACGTTTCTAAATCTGATACTGTTTCTGCAAAAAAAACGTTTTCATGCGAAAGCTCTGAAAATATTTAATGGACTGTGACAAAAACTTAGTACTGAAAACTAAGGACTATTCATAGTATGCCTATCAACATTACTGCATGGGATGTGATATGATTAGTTCCACGCCGGAAAAAATGTGTATACATTTACAGGAGCAATATAATGAAAAACTTGGGCCATACTACTTTAGATGTCAAAACCAAGTTTTGCAAACATGTTTCCGTCATTGAGGCTTGCATTTTACTTTGAGCATTGGTTTTAACGGTATTCCACTACAGACTTACGGAAAGTTGCTTGCCGAACTCTGATGTGCTTACAAGGTTTTTATCACTTATGCAATTTCGACACTTGATTTGCGTTTATAATTGCGTCAGCCGTTCATGTCATAGGTACTCATAGTCTGGTTGCATATGTAGGCAGGGTTACCTCCATAAGCGTGACCCCTGTCAAAATCATATTTATCTTCCCCTGAGTCTCGTTCCATGTACCTTCGTTAATTATGAGCGAAATTACAAAGCTATAAGAAAAAATTTGAGAAAAATTACTGGTTAACCCTGCTGCGGCACCTTACCTCTTCAACACCATCTACTAAGCCGATAGACTGTGTAGTCTTGGTTTATGCATAATTTATATGCGCACGTGTTATATCAGAATTTGTTCAAAAGAATATCCTTTAGTAATGGTCATCCACGGACCGCTTAAGCAGTCCTATCTTATGCTAAATGTTCCTCAAAAAGATTTTTGGTTATGGATTAGTTACCACGTTCTTGTTACTTATGACAAAGATTTTAGGGAATTTCTGCTCACACTCATGTCGTAGAGACAGATGCTGTTTAGGCAACTATACATGATTATTATATGATTTGACTTCAAATTCTGAATGGAATCTTTTTTGCTCTAGAATATCGACGTTTCTCGCTGACATTTGCTGTACAATGCAAAGTTATACATATGCCATACATTCCGAAGCAGTCATTCAGGGGGCTGCTCCTGTCTGGAGCTTCGGACCCCCGCTGTTCAGAGGACCTGGTCAGAAAAGAAGAAAAAGAAAACTCCCTGGGCTCCGCCTCCCCGCCCCCTCTCAGCGGAGGAAAATTTTGTAAATAAAGGGTTAAAATTGGCACAACTGAGATTAAAATCGCAAAAATAGGTCAGGGACGAGGGGTCTTATAATCGTAACATATGTAAACAAAACGAATACGTAATGTCTGGTGATGTCTGGAACTTCAAAATTGCTTGATCACTACCATAAAACTCATGTTCAAATTTCTGCGATAAATATGAAAGACAAGGTTTGAGAGCATTAACATTTTAAACGAGGACTAAAATCAGAAAGTTCATTATAAACTATTTCGATAGAATTAATTATTATAGCCATATAGACACAAAATGTAAAAATATCTGACCAAAGCAATAAATCTTGCGATTTCTATGTAGGTCACCAAATTGTTTAACCACTACCATAATATTCATGCCCAAAACCGTATTGACATCGGCAAAAGAAACATATATATTTACTACTCAACCACGCTACAGAATTAGGGGCATACAAACACTTGTCTCTGAAATCAATGTGGTTGGATTCAGACTGTTTATTACAAAAAACCAAAGGCACAATGTAACATTATAATTGAGTTTTATTTGAGTAATTCTTTCAGCTACACGTTGTGCTGATTATTGTGCTCCTATTTTCTCCAAGTCTAATTCCTCCACAATTTCATATACAAAATCTTGCTGTCTGCTCAATGTTTAGTATAAAAATTATGCCAAATTTTGTACGCGAAAACGGTGTGGTAGTAACACACATTTGAATTATATATCCACATATGTTCACATAATATATTATACTGTTTTACTTCATGTCCGCCTACTTGTGTATATGATTATCTAAATACGTATGTGTTGTATATTTCCATTTTCTCACACAGAACAATAGGAACGAACTTCCAATACTTTGTACATTGTATTGTGATTTGTATTTCGCAGCATGAACTCTAAATAATGATATAATAACGCCAAAACGGAGCTTTTTCATTGTGAAACAAACGTATATCATGAACGCTATCATCTGTTCCGGAAAGCGAATAGGCGTATGGCATGGTATAGGCGAAACGAGACTAACGAAATTAAGTATCTCATATTTAATGACTGTAATTATGCGATTTTATCACTCCCTGGCTGATTATAATAGCCTTAGTTTTATCACTAAAGGTGTGTTTGTGCTCGGATATGTAATTATAGCTACTGAGAATGAAAATAACGTTTTATGATGCAGTAAATATCTAAAAATGGGGTCTTTGGTTTCGTTTTTCGTTTGAGCTGACCACTGATGCGGGGCGTATGTAATTAGTACAGCCTAAATTCAGAGTTCACTAGGAACATGAGCTTTATTTACATGTCTAGGAAGTCAGAATATGCTAAAATATTTATAAATTTTTTTACATACATAATTAAGCTGTTCGTTGCAATTAATATCATAATATTCGAAAGTATTAGGTTGTCGAACCACATACCATTTTGTTCCATAATCGGGAATTATTACCTACCCTGTTAAGCGGAGTTGAATGTTGCTTGAACTGTGATAAATTTTAAACGTTGAATGTTGCTAAATATCAAACTCCTACTTATCCATGTATTTATTTATTAAGTTATTTTATTTACTAACTTATATAAACTTTATTTCCATTAACTTTTTTATTTAATTTTATTTATTTATTTATTATATAATTTATTTATTTATTTATGTATTCGTTAATTTACTTTACTTATTTGCTTAATTATTTTTACATTTATTTATTAATTTATATATTATTAATTTATTCATATTTGTATATTTATCTATTTATTTTTTATATTTTTTATTTATTAGTTAAAGTTTATTTGTTAAAATTTATTTGTACAATGTAAACTGTTAACTACTCGTTAGCGTTTATCGATAATATGTCAAAATATACCGATAAACCATCGTCGTATAGCATAAATAAATATACAATAATCATGATATATTAATAATATAGTAATAAACACACCAAGGGTTAAAGTGCAGAGGCATAAAATGTCGAAATACTTAAAAGTACATAATTTAGGCCAGGGATAGTATACTGAAATTTTTGAACGTATATAATTTTCTCCAATTTTTCTCAATTTTTTCTATTTTTGCTATTTTTCTCCAGGTATCGGTAAAGTATTCCTAATTTTTGCCATTGTGTGCCTGTTTTCTCTAATTTTTCGCAATTTAAGGCAATTTTAGCGAAATTTTGGGCCCCAGCTGAGGCACCGGGTCGGGCGACTTGCCGGGAGGGGCGATCCGATGTAAAGCCCCTGCCACGGGCAGGGGTCGGGTCATCTGCCAGATAAAAGGAGTGCAACCTCAGGGGTAACTTTCAAGCTCCCATAACAGCATGTACGTTTGAGCCACTTTTAGCGCCATTTTTGAAGTTTTCTATTAACGTGAGCTGAGGTTAAACACAAGTGATCAAATTATTGTCATTTTGAGAACTCTCCTTAATACATAGCTGTATGCAATGCAATACTAATTGTTTATTCAACGTCAATTGCACACACAAGACTACTCTGCAACCTTTAAGTTCTGAAACGCATTCTTATGGCTACATAATGAATATGCCAAACACCGTCAGGACAATACGGTTAGTGAACTTTGCAGAACCTTGCCAAAAAATTTTATCAAAGTAAAAATGACTTAAAACGAAAATGAAGTAAAATAGGAAACAGGATAATTCATCTCCCTTTACATTATATCTGTAGATTAGATATACGTCATATTTTATTAATAAAATTATACCAACCTGTTTGGAGCAAAACCTTCGTACATTTTGGGAATGTATCAGACGTCTATATATCCTAGGATCATATTGCAAGCATTTAGGCTTGTCCTATACAAATGCTTTGCTTAATATATTTTGCTCATATTGTGTTAAAATTGTCGCCAAACGTCGCTGCGTTTCGATTGGGTAATAATCTGATAATGCGTCTCTTATATTCAACCACAACAGTTATAGGCTTAAATTGTGTGAACATTACCGTAAAGAAACGACTATAAACATTCAGTCGGGTCTTTTATCTTCCTTTGAAAGACACAACAATAACCTAAGATTTGTCTAAAATTTGTCGTTGTTAAACTAAAGACTGTTTCTAGAGCGAAAATCACAACACGGACTGCCCGTTCGATTGTCTTGTCTTTATTATTATTATTATTCAATGACATAGTGCGACGATCTAAACTATAAACTGCTGTTGTCCTATCTTTCGAATATTTTCATCATTCGGCTATTTTTTGCGTTCGGTTTCTGATTTTCAAAGTCTAAGAAAGCACCGCATATATATACAGTTAAATGAAATATAACCATATACGTACGACGGAACAGTTGCTGCTGCTGTTGTACTAGCTTTACTTAAAACCAGCTCAGTCTCAACCGACAGCGTCAGCTGGCTGCCGTTCGATATCATTCGCTATCAGAGCTTTAATTTTTACGTGTCTTCGCGTGTGGGTTTTATTTTTAGCCAAGTTTAAAATGAAACCGTGCAAAATTTGCATAGCTATAACTGTCTTGACGGCGATAATGTTAAGTATTTTTAATGGGTTCGTTGCATGTTTTGTCAGCCGGACTGATTTGACATTACCTATCAATTCATTATAGTATCATATTACACTGCATGCAGCTCTTAAATATAAAGCTGAAGAACTATACAGAACCAACCAGGTCTCAAATTTTTAAAACTAAATTTAACATTACGTTAAGTTTGTATTCACAGTAATGGAGCAAAAATTATAGCAATTTCGAACTAATTGTATGATACGTCACCAAAATAAAAATATCTTCAGTAATGATAAATGTTTTCTGCTCAATGTATAACACTAATGGTGCTAGTTACGTTTTAGTGCAGAGCACAGCCATACATTGCATAAAACACGTACAGTGTTAGGTTGAAGCTTTAATTGTTCTCGTCACACCAGTTTCGGAACTGCAATATATCGGCCATATTAGCTGCAGCTCTAGAATTTCACGCCTTCTAGATGTATTAGTAAGGTGCGAAATTGTTATGGCCTATAATGCCGTCGGTATGTTTTATATATACTATATGGTTCTGTTAAATGTTTGGAATTGGTTTTGATACAATACGTAATGTATACATAAGTAATTTATTACTTGTTTTCGAAAAAATGTACAGTGAAAAGAACTGATTAAAAATTTAAATGGTCATATATAGCAAGCAGGGGATGTTGCTCTGAGTTTTCAAAAATTTTCTATATTAAAATTTCACAGCAGGAGCGCATATCCACACTTTATCAAATGATGATAAAGCACGGTACAGTCGTAGCGTTTGTTTTTTGTTTCGCTTTCTAGCTGTGAAATTAATATTTGCTTCTATTAGAGTATATCTATAATTTTAGCGTATTTTCAATCTATTAAACTATTTTAACACTACCGGTTTAATGATTTCATTAATTCTGCTGCAACTTTGTTAATCCAACAGTCTACTCTCGATAGTCATATATTTAGCTATAGTATCAGTGTTGACATGTTGAGATAAAGTACTGTTCCCAGCTTTAATAGCTGAGAATTATGCGGCGTTCACGTTATAATGTCCCCAACGTTTGGAACCTATGTACGCCACGCAGTGTCAGGCACACTGTTGACAACAGGGTGTCATAGACACCCCCATGTTTTTATTAAATTTTTTTCAAAGGTAGCTAGTTACGCGTACTACCACTTCTCGACAGTGTCAGACACACCGTGTCTTCTGGCAGTTTCATTGACAGTGTTCGGAATTATCGGACCAATGTTCATATGGGCTAGATATAAATATTGAGAATTTAGAAAAAACTACCCAGGACAGTTGACTAATAAACCGCATTAGCTACAGACGTTGTCCGTTATAGTTAATTCGACCCAAGTTGGTAGCTAAGGGTGCGTACGACACTATCAAGAAAAAATATAGTCGGTAGGGGTGTGTTATACACCCTCGCCCACTAATCTACAGTATGGGTCTCACCCCGACTGTCTATACGGTAGGGTTGCGACGACAGGGGGTCAAAAATTCCAAACAGCGGTGACATTATAACGCGAACGCCGCATTACTTTTGATTCCGAACAATTAAGTTCAATAAACTGTTCAACCGACTTAGATACTGCCTAAATCCGTTAAAGTAAACCTGGGTAGATCACGATGTTATGAATTGGCTGTACCATTCATTCGTTTGGATTCCTTACAATTAAGTTCAATAAACTGCTGAACCGACCTAGCTACTGCCTAAATCCGTTAAAGTAGGCCTGGGTAGATCACGATGTTATGAATTGTCTGTACCATTCATATTCTGCTCCTCTTCAACATATCAGCTGAGCAAAATTCAACTACATTTATGGCTTTTACCTAACCGATGGAAAATGACCTCTTGCTAAACAAGCTAAACGATGAAGTCTTAAAACATCTTATTCCCGAATCACCACACGTTAACACTAACAGATAATAACATATATACGTATATGTATATACGGTTGCAATCATTCTACTGATATTATCTGCCTATATATTATATTTACTTGTTTATTTGAGAATTAATGGAATTTAATTCGGTTTTATAATGCGGCCAATCGAAGGAAAACGAGAAAAACAACCCGCTGACAATAAATTGCTACTCTTCGCGCGACGGCGGCCGGCGAACCATGAACCTTTTCTGTTTCATGATCATTATTATACCTCTTCATATTATTGTCAGATGATGATTACCAGTCCTCGCAATATGGTTGTTAATTTTATATCAGCACGTTCGGAATCTCAAAACGAGATCTTTTTCGAGCGCAGCTGCGTCCTGCGTTCTGTCTTACCCGTCCTCGTTATAAAATTAGATATATGATGACGGAAGATATATATTATTGTTTGTCAGATTATTTTCACAATGCTGCCATTTGGATGATCCATCCTAATAAATATGAGATCTGAAAATTATGTTTTATTTGATCTCATACACACTGTGGTTCAAACATATATGATTTAGAGAAAAAATGACAATTGAAAATAAGCATCGGCTATACTCAAAAATCAAGTTTCTTGTAGAACTTTTTTCCAGGACCATTTGAACACACTGCTATTCTGAGGACCTGTGATAAATAAATTAGCTCATATATATGTCTTTAATACAGCGCAGATATCTTAAAATGTGAAAATACAACCGAAAGAGAGATGCTATAAGAACACAACGTTACGCAATTAACGGCTGTATATATCGCAAGCTTATGTACATCTACCTTTATGTCCCGCGGTATTACTTGCATCTTTTTGCATTTGTACCCTGCGATATTGCAGTTACCCAATTTTATAACCTGTGGTAGGTATATGTAGTTTTCATCTCACTTCTATACAATACGGCATGCTCTGTATCTCAGTTTTGTCCACTCCTATGGTAGTACTCGAATGTAAGATTTACTCTCTGCAATATTGTCACTGCTCAATGTAAAGATCTACGACGTAGCCTTCATTTCACTTTTATGCTCTGTGGCATGGCAGAAATCTCACTTTCCTGCGGTATGGCACAAATGTAATATTTATGCCATACGATATTGCCGCATTTTAATTTTGTGCTCGGCGGTATAGCATCCGTCAAATTTTTATACCCTACAGCATACCCTGCATGTTACTATTATGCACTACGGTATGTTTTACATATCAAATTTATGTGCTTCGGCATTTCTCACATCAAAAGTATATGGCACGCGGTAATGCATGAATTTCACTCTCATGCCCTACGATGTTACAACATTTCAATTTTATGCCCTACGGTATGATCTGAACCTCACTTTTGTGCCGAATGATATTTCTGGCATTCATTTCACTTTTATGCGCTACGGCACAGTCTGCAAATCACTTTTATGCCCTATGACATGGTATGCATCCCACGTTCAATTTTCAGGGTATGGTTTGCATCCTACTATTTAGCATAAACGATATCTCGTTTTTATGCCCTGTAGTATAGCCTGCACCTCAACCCAGCCTTATTTAATACTGTTTTCAAAGACATTTACTAATCAGTACCAGACAATAAGACATGTATAAAGATATGGAGTATTTAGCTTAGCCTATCAATGTTTGTTTACAATTCCTGTATACAACATGTTTTGTACTAAACATAAAGCGATACACTACAAATTCCGTTTCAGCGAAAAGTTTAAGATAATCAAAAAAATTGCTTAAGAATGATCGAACTTATGAAGAGTGTCACACAATGTACGGTTAGCTATTGCTGTTGTGCTCAGTCAGGTCAAATGAAACCAAAAACAATCACACAAAGCTTTATTTTGTGGTGTTTAAGTGGTCAACCGCTCTAAAAATTGGTTTTGAGCTAAACCTATATTTTCTTTAACGTTTTACGGTTTCATAAACCGCTGCGACTTTTCCATCGTTTCGGTTTAATTAACTTTTTTATGCGAAAAATGTTTCCTGGGTAATATGCCAGAAAAATCTGTCCGTATGTGTTTGAGCTGTTTTAATTAGTTTTCTGGCATGCGATAATAAAAACAAATATGAATATGTTTCAAATACGTAATACGGAATTCGCCCTTCCAAAAATTCGAGATGTTCACAGCGGTTTACTTCTTAATTTTCTGTAAGAAAGTCAACTTTTGCCCATGTTATTGTCTTTCCAGAGGCAATATTTTTCTTTCTCATGATATTTTTCTGTGTCCTGTTGCCTATGACGCATATAATTAAGTAATAATATTATTAATGGTGGGTTATTGATAAGAATACAATATTGATTCAACAATATTCCAGTAATCGATATAACACTGTTAATGAAATGACAATAAGACTATCCAATGTATTGCCAAGTCAATAGCTTTAATTTCTCCGGAACTCAAAAAAGTCAATGTTTTAAATGACTTTTCTGACTTGCTGTCTGCTTGTGATACAGAAGCCATTTTAAAGGTTTTAAATTTGAGATTTTTTTATAAAAACACAACAACAACGCCTTTTTACAACATTTCAGACATTTAAATTTAAATTGTTGATTGTTCAATCAATTACATTTTTTGCTTCGTAGAGTTGTCGAAACCGCATTATGATTGTTTACTTATGTAGTTTTACAACTATAGTCATTGAATAAGGCTATGTCTTAAAAATGTCAGACAAAAGTCACGCAGAAGTCATGTCAGGCAATATATATGGGACAACGAGTGTAATCAGAACGCAGCGGGTGGTCTGCACTCTGTGATAATTACATGGTTGTAAATTGACCTCCGGGTCTTACCATTAATTTCATAATAAAACAATACACCTGCAATCTATTAATTGCACGACTACATCCATTTTATTCACATATGAAAACCGTAAAATCCTATATATTTTTTCAACCAATGACCAAAGAGCGACAAGATTTTAAATCTTAAATCCCAAGTACAGCATCATGTTTTTAACGTTGTATCCCCTGGTGCTTACCCTATTTGATATTTACCACGCAAATACAAAGGCTTCTATCATATTCAGCAAACTCGAAAACCTGCACAACTACTTTAGCTTTTTCTGTAGAACTATAAATTGGAGATGTCAACATGAGGACCCAAAAACTAGAGCTTTAGTCGTCTGCACCGTCAAGCCGGTTAACGACATAAAAAGAAACCAACAGGTTTAACGGTTTAAATATCGCTACAAGCCTAAACAGTTTCATCGTCGTTGAGAAACTTTGAAATTAACCGACGTGTATTAATTTGATCAAAATTGATACTAAATAATATTTCCCAGCGCGTAGACTAATGAATGGTCATCGTAAACAAAGCTTAAACAGGCTTCAAATTTTCGAATGGATCGCACATGGTACCGCATACCACTTAGCTTAGCTCGTTTCATACTTTTCTTTTCTCCTATGGGCTTACACCACATCATTTGAGTCTGTTCTACCACACGTCGATCAAAGCTACGGTGACCCTCCCAATTGTTTTTGGTAATAATTTCCACAAACATAAATATATAGGTCATTTTGTTGGAGTGTGCATCAAAAATGTCTAGTGCCTATCACGCAGCGACACTTGGCTGGAGACTCTCCTGTTGCCTTGTCGGCATTAATTTACTCACACATAAACATTTAGTCCGTTTTATAGGAGTTGAGGTAGAAATATTCAGTGTCTTCCCAGCCACATGGCTTAACCTGTCTGTGGCCTAGGTTTATACAAGACGTGTATGTATTGCAGTGTATGCATCGCGGCAAATTCATTTATGATATTCAATAATTGTTTCTAGGCTATCAAAATGTTTTAACTAATACTGTCTGATTTCCGTTTAAAGATGCTTACAATTATTTAAATTCAATAATAACTTGTGTGATATATTTCAAACAATGATAACAAAATCAAATATCAATATGGATGTCAGGCGATAGCAATGGTAGCCGGTTGTGGAGCTAAATTCCTGAAATTTTCGCTTTTCGTATTTAACCTAATATTTTTTGTAAGTTTAGCTAACGCATTTCATTATTGTTACATATTAAGCAGTGTTGTCACATAAGAAATCTGTAAATTGAACTGTCCGCTCTATACAGCAGCGCAGTGCCGATTACTGATTCGATGACTTTTCGACGAGTGCGAGGTCCAAAGATGGTAATCGTAGCCACAATTTGGCTCTCCAGAGTCGGTGATTATGCATATATACGATATTACAAGGAATTTTTGTCAAAATAAAAATGCTTAGTGCACCTCATATATATGATGCCCCTATGTTTTTATGCGTTTATACCAAAATTGTGACATTTTTGCACAGATGTGATGATTTGAAGAATATGCCCGCTAAAAATGCTGTCAGTTTTTATAATATATATTTTAAAACAACATTTCTTGTTATATTTTTGCAGCATTTTAGACGTAATGATGTAGTTTTTGCCTTCCCACACCTTTAAATGTGCACGATCTTCGTTTCTATAGTAACAAAGAACCTAATGTTTCACGTCATAATTATTTTCCGCTGGGAATGTTTGACTGCGCATATGCGCTACCAGGACATCTGTGTCAAATGTATGCGAGTTGGGTAAAGAAGTTGAGCCCACGACAACGATTCAATAGCTAATATAGAAAGAAGATATAAGTCAGCACCTAGCTTCTATGGCGTCGTATATTATTGAATTGCCCGACTTTTGCCAATACAGCCTGGAACGTCGTTGAAGAACATTCTCTTCTACTAAACATAATAAAATGCTGCGTAAGCGATTCTATTATACATGGTTGTTATAAACCGATAACTAAAACTATTTGACTGACCATTAGAATAAGACACATGCGAAAAGGAAATTTATAATTTCAGCTTGTTTGTATGGACCTGCTGTATAATACTCTACGGTAATACTAGATACTCCGCTGAGGCAATTGGGTGTAGGAACATAGCATTTATTGGGTAATCGATGTAAAACAGAAATTTGTACGAATTCGGTTCAAAATTTTTGTTTGGACCTTCTATAACTATCCTAGCGTAGATGCTGTCCTATGATGATGCACAGTGCAAACTTCAATAACATTCTTTAAATGAGTCAGGGGTCGTAGGAGGCAGCAGCGATAGCCATATCGTGTTCCTGTCAAATTTATAGCCCTTGGCCGAGTACACGTTGTGTGGGAAGTTTTGTTTATTCCCATTATGTTACGGCTATTGGCGTGTTCCAGCATCCAATCGAATCCTAGCGCAGATGCTGTACTATGATGATGCACAGTGCAAACTTCAATAAAATTCGTTGAATGAGTCAGGGCTTGTAGCAGCAGAGACAGCCATATTATTTTCCTGTCAAATTTATAGACCTTAGCAGCGTATACATTGTGTTAGAAATTTGTTTATTCCCTTTATGATAGGGCTATTAGCGTGTTCCGTAAAATCTTATGCAATGTGAAAATTTTAGCAAATCTATTTATCAAGTCAACACTTCGTAAATAATAACAGCTAAACTCCTGCTGATTTTGACTGCAAACAGCGCGGTTAAATCACTGCTTGTAAAAAGAAAGACATATAGATATATCGGTATGAGCCGATTCATAAACAAGTCCTTCCAAACCGTTCCTGGGTTATGAAGGCAGTTGAAACAAAATTATACAATAATGTCATAACGTTGAAGGATTACCTTTTCTCCCGAGAAGCTACGAATTGCAAAAACACACAATAAGTAACGCTTACAATTACCCATAGAAAACGCCTTTATGTGAATGTGTTTCATTTATATCTCTCACATTATATGCTAATTATTTAAACATCACGTTTACAATTCCAGATAAATTGCACTCAAAAAGAATTTGTGATCTTATAACAGTTTGAATAAAATAGTTATACCGAATTAGCTCTTTCCTCTCTGGCTGAATGTACTTCGTGCAAAACTAAACAAGCTTGTGCCGCCGTGATGAGTAGAATAAGGCCAATTGTTTTGAAACCCTATAAAAATATGATACTGCGTTACCATTCTTATGTAAGGGCGGTAGAGGGTTAGCCCATCCTCAGGCGTCATACCCAAGCCTCCCTTGGGCGATAAAACGCCGATCTTTACCCTGGTGCTGAAAGCCCCAGCGCGCTATACACAATCGACCGGCTGCCCCTCCCATTCCCGCGGACCCGGCTGTCCCCTAGAACCTCGGACATTGAGCGTGTGTGCTGAGATACGCAGGTGCTGATTACAGGACCCTCACAGATCTTCGCGGAGCGAATAACTTGTAGTAATATCTGTGCAAAACCTCTGTAAGTACCGAATTACTTTAACACGCCGCTTTACCTCAAATATTATTTACAGTCGCGTTAATATATTCGTTTCAAAGGCGCCATAACTTACGTTTCATAATAATTGATTGTGATCATCTAGCGCAACGATATGGTTACTCTTCGTAGAGAAAATGCGTGTAAAGCCCATTGCTGTCCTTCGGGCTCCCCCATTTTTCGACCATTTCTGATTCCTTGAACTACCATGTTGGGGTCGACATTATAATGCAACTTAATTTGACGGGTGATATCATCGATATTTTCACTGGGCCCTTTAGTTGAAAATAAAGCCCCAGCTTAAGAAAATTTAACACAACAATAATACGTAACTGAACGAGAATCACATA
>JASANE010026032.1:0-65293 GCA_030248225.1 Trileptium ribeirensis
TTTTACTACGTAATTTGAAATACTTAGAGAAATCAATAGGGAGAAAATTGGGAGTAAACCTCTAGCTCGGGTATTTAAGCGGTTGCGCAGTTAGATCAGGGCCTCAGTCGGCCTCAGAAGCTGCGCAATCAGGGTGAGTCGGTGCAGCCGTTTATGTGTTTATTGTGTATAAAGTTTTTAATTTGTTTTAGTGTGGAAATAAACTGTCTTCATTATAAGTGCTACGCATTAAGGAATTAGGATTAAGCTCATAAATTAAAATAATATATCCCTTGGTGATCGCGTCGTCGTAGTTGTGTGTAATCTACGGTGGAACTAAACACCCCTAGGACCACGTAGGTTACACGTCGAACAGCTCGGCTAGTATTTCTTGTAGTGCACAGATTTGTAATTAAAGTCAAATTCAGTAAAAATAGTCATGAATATATAGGCTAACCGGGGCAAAGCTGAAAACTTTTTTCTTATACTCCAAAGAATTGTATGTCCGAATGCTGAGATTTATTTACAGTAAGAAATAATCTAGTGAAACACTATGTAAGTGTTGATTCAAACTTCCGATCCAAATCTTTAAGATACTCGACATTAGTGTAGATGTTTATTTTGTGGGCATGAGCGTCGATCAGGCGTAATAGGGGGACTATTCCCTCGCTTTTTCCACTTTCCGCTGACATGACCAAGAAAAATGATTTTCAAATCAGCGGTTGAGGTATATTTCATTAAAATTTAGGTTGACTACGTTTATTTAAAGAAAGCTGAAGTATTAAATCTTGCGGTATTAGCAAGAGCGAATCCATGGGATCTTTGGGTAGGATGCCCCACCGATTGGAACATAAAACGTATATGTCCATTTATCGGGGGTGTGGATGATCACACCGTAGCAAAGTACAGGGTATATTCAAATGCTTTCTTTACCTCCCTAATGTTTCCCCATAATTTTTTCTGGCCGTAAAATTTGCTAAATTATGCAAAAATATTTTCTGTGCCTTCGCCGTTCAGAAGAAATACGCAAGGGTGCGTAACCTCGGGGGCGGAGTGCGCAAAGCTGTTGAGTAGCATGGGGGATGCGGAGCATCGGGTAGGGATAGTGTGGTACTAGGTTTGGTCCTCCACATCTGAAAACAAATCGACGCCCCTGTTTGTGGACTGTTAGGATTGCTAAGATGTCTAAACTTAAAGCCAAATAACAGTACATATATATTTTTGTAACATACATGCACAACCTCATTTATCTGAAGGTATTCGAACTCAAATTAGAGGCCGCAGGAATCGTTTGAGTTGAAATGTGGTCCAACGCATACCGTTTTAGCGGGTCAGACAAAATATTAAAGCCTTAATCCATAAATTCTATAAAAATTGGTGATAGAGTTCTCAAGAGATTCTAGGCGCATGTTGAAATTTGAACCTAAAACTCACAGAAAACCAGAAATTATGATGGCCTTCAAACCGAAATTAGCCACCAACGATTCCGAGCTTCTGTTGTCAGGATTTGCAACGTTGAGGAAAACACAAATTCAAATCCATACGTTCGCTTCTAAAGTACAGCATTTTCGCCATTGATTGCACTAAAACATCCTGAAAGGACATTTCAAGACTGTGCTATTGTATTAAAACGACTGCTCACGCTCCATATTATACAGATTTGAGAAAAAATCAGGTTTGTACTCAGCGGTAAAGTTAACATTTGTCAGTTTTCTTCAAAAATTTAGTTATGTTTTGATTACCTATAATTCTAGTAGGTATATGTATACCATACAATATACTCAGCGCCGCGGTCGGCGAATTCCCAACTACCGTAAGAATTGAACTTTAAAGATTGATACGTGAAAACAATAAACAAAAAAGTAAAACAGAAAGCAGAGCCAAAATTCCAGATCTCAATGTCTAGTATGTAATACAATTGGCAGTATATTAACAGCCACAAAATGTACTTCAGAAAATAATAGAAGCTCCTTTGGACCGTTGAGGTCGTAACCTTTAACTTGGACTTTACCAAACGTAGTAAAAGGCACAAATAATGAACTATATTTTTGCGGCAAAATAAAAGAACTTGTTATCTTCCTTTTCCATAAAGCTGATAGTTTGGGGACAAAATTGTGATTTTTTCGAATTTGGTGCAATAAGGTTCAACGGTAGTTGGCAATTCAATAAGTCCAAGAAAAGTTATTTTGAATCATAGCTAATAATTAGTGGAAAGAATCTGAAAAATGTTGATAAATCATTCACTGTTACCCGTAATTGGCAATTCTTCAATATCGTTCCGAAACGACCACTAAGTACGGTTTCTATCTTGTTTACATCTGGGCGTGCATATCGCAATAAATAAGTGATCCGTTAGGTCAGGTATACAATACTTCACGGATTTAGAGCCAGGTATAGAACATTAAACATTTTTAATGTGCTTTGCATCATCTCTGACTGCATCAACTGACATCAAAAAAGTGCGATTAGGTGGAAGAGAAATTGAAAATCAGAACACTGAGCAATAACCTGTTATGAATAAAATATTGGTAACCCAGTAATTGGTTAAGATAAACAGTTCTTTTTGGGGATAGTCAGTTATAAAGAAGATCCATCCATATGTAGTTTCACGGAGATGTTCGAACGTCGTGGTCATAATGTATTTTCGGTATATACAGCTTAATTTTAATTTTAGTGAGTGGACATTATTAATTCTATCAAAGTTTCAGACATCAACTACATTGTTTTGTTTTCGAGACTGCAGTGTATATTATTTGTTTTACTTTAACGTCTGTCGCTTCGTCGATAATACTTGCAGTGGATTTTATCTGTAAAACTAAAAGCATTGTCGATGCTTGTTTTGCTTATTTTGGGACGTTGTTATTGTCTGTTTCGTCCAATGTAGTAATACAGTGTTAAAACACCGTTGAGTGTTATTACGCAGTGTCAAGCACTAAAAGCTGGAGCTGAGCAATGACGCCACAACTGTAGTTATAATTAGAATCTAAAGTGCTTGTTTACAACAATATTGCAATATATAATATTCGACTTGGTTCATTATCCAGATTGTTGACTAAACTTGTTTAAAATGCTGAAAACGAACAAACTTTGGTCAACAATATCGTTGTCAGTTTCGTTTGTTTCTTTCTGTAAAGTCCGCAGTATTGTCAAAAAACTGCAAAAATATTAAACATCTAGATTGTGAGCAATATATATTAACTTGTGTGATTTAATACATTTAATTTATATTGACTTGCTACGATTGTGATGGAACAGTTTTATGAGAGAAATATATAGCAATATTGGGTCAGCAACGCAAATTAAGCTCTAACTAACTTGGCTGTCGAAAAGTGATTTTCGGTTGAGGTTGAAACTGTTTCTTGTTTTAAGGGTGCAAGCCGAGCGACAAACTCGACAATTAACTCGCCACACAATGTACGCCGCGATAAATGTGTGAATATACTAACGAAACGGTTAATATAGCAGTAGTCTAAATTTCGTATAGCCCTTTCCATCTTAAACCAAAGCTTAGTTTGTACAATCTTGAACAAACTTTTGCTCCGAAATTGGATTGACCCTAGATAGCTCGGGTGCAAGTCCTGTACGCTGAGCACTACTCTATTTAGGAGCTGTTGGTCGGTTCCCTAAGGAACCTTACAAAGCGAACGAATAACAAAGCACGTGCAAACGCTCGCCGAACGACAAACTTGGCAATTAACTTGCTTCCCAATGTAAGCCACGTACAAATGTGTCAATTTACGAACGGAAGGGTTAATATAGCAGTATTCTAAATTCTTGGGGCGAACCTCGTTACTCCCTAAACACACCCACGTGGTAAACTGGTCAGGTGCCTAAGTTCATTGACATATATCTAATTCTTTTTCTCTATTTTAGTATTTTGGTGTGTCACACCAGTAACGACACACCCAATGCAGTTTAAAACATTGAAATTAAAATGTTTGAAGTTCTATATAAGCTTTGTAAAGCCATCGTTCACCTTCAGTGGGCAAGAAACTCATCTAGACTCAGTATTTGGTGTATTTTTGAAACTACAGTTTACATGTCGAAAACAGGAGCTACTACAAAACTTATATAAAACATAGTGACAACCCTCAGTGGGTGGATTTTGAATGTGTAGCAGTATCCGTATCTAATTCCTATGGCTCGAGCTACGGTTATAATAAAATATTCATAGACCCCAAAGCTAAAAACCATAAAGGTAAATATCGGTTCTGTGAGAATTTATGCAGGCAATTGGGTAAACTGCTAAAATAAAATCAGTCATGATACTTTCAGTACAAAAATTTGCGATGATCTATCAATCCAGTGGTAAATTATGCATGACACAAGCTGACAAAAAATTTTTATGCACAATCTACCGCTTTTTAAAGAATCTACGCTTACTACACTCACAAATTTTCAATAACTTTAATGCCTAACATATCCTATGTTAAATTTGAATACCTAAGATTCCTAATGCTAAATATTTATTTGTAATTATGGTTCATTTATGGAACATCTCTGGGTGTGTTTCTTGCTGTACAATTGGCTACGATACAGCGATTATCACTACCAACTAGTTAGGCCAAACTATATGTTTATCGAAATAAAGATTCGACAGCAACTAAATTGTAAATCCAAGAGGGCGACAAAAACTCCGACTTATAGCTGTTCGTTTGCAACAAATTGTATCAATTAATTCCCAATAACCCCGTTTCTAGTATGTATGAAATATGCTACTTACTATTTTCGTACAACGTGAGCCAGACATCTATCCGGTATATATCTATCCTTTTGAATATATCCTTTAAAATGAACCATTATTATCTTTATAATTATATATGCCAAATAAGCTGCATGATTATTACTCTTTGAAGCAATAAGAATTAATTGATGCTTGCTTGCTACACTCGCTCAGCATAACTCATGAGTTGTACTAGAAGTAGTGGTGGTTCTTCTTTTTCTGCAAACTGAACCAAAGATTTGCTGCGTAAGCGGTAATTTTCGTGTTTATTTTGGTGCTATATACTACAAGAATCTATGGGTTGGCATTGGCAGTGGGGAACGGATGGTACTCCACTGATTTGCATCGTAAATATTCAAAATAAATAAATATCTGCGTTTAGGTTCAACAAACGACTATAAACTATTAATGGTTTTTGTTCTCATGTTAACAGCTAGCTGTTTACTGCTTCAAGCCACAAACGAGTCAATTTCGATTGTTGGCTTACTTATAATCATATTTTACGGTGTCCAAACGGCTTATCATACCACTCTTGATGTTTGCTGCTCAGCCGCGATTCGAGATGAGCTTCATCAACGAAGCTAGTTCGAAGGTTTGAATAATTTAACCTTTAATAAAGTATTTGGCATAGAAGCGCTGACGTTTCTACTAAAACTTTGGGGATAAGGTATATATTAATAAGATTATATTTGAGGCACGGCTGTAATTATGGTTAGCAGCGGTGTCGCTTTTGGTGTTCGCGTATTGTGCAGCCTGAAATGAGGACGTATCGTAGAGCCTTTGATTGCAGCTTTAATACTATTATATAGTTGAAAAACTAGCAGCGGTTAACTTATACTTCTTTACATACATTATTTGTATATTACCTAATGTTTAGTAAATGCCTATTATCTGATGTTTATAGTTCTCAATTTTTAAAATTTTAAAAAAGTTTTAGCTGTATAAAACCATAATGGAGTCTGCAAATAAGAGAAAAATTCTACTCTATAGGTATCCCATTGGTACCTAATATATTCGGATATTCGGATTTACCAATGACTTTACCCTAGGTATTGCAGACAAATATTTTCAATAAAAGCTGTGTTTCAACCCCGCAGTTTCCTAACACAAAGACTAATATGCCTGCAAGCTATTTTGGTATGGTAGGGAAGCATATGTGTTTTTATGAATCACAATATATTACGATAAATACCACTTTGAATTACGATTCTTTATTTTGTCAAAATTACTCAATTTTTGGAATTTTTCATTAACAGTTTGCCTCCAACGTTACCCCCAACGCTTTCAACGCAGGTGAACTCTTGGACGTGTAAATATGAGTTGAAGGGGAGGATTAACCCTCTAACTCCCTATGAACACCTATGGCATATCTGCCTCTCCGTTTCAGTGTATTGGATCGTAGCATATAGGCCTCCGTCGCAGTATCTTTGATCCACAATCGATTACATCTATCTATTGCTCGTATCCTGTTTCCAGGTCACCCAGTGGAAAGGATGAGCGCAGACGACAGACATGTGTTTGGTAATGTAATTGAACTGCAATCTACCTTTTATAAGAATGGAGACTGCGTTTCATTGCTAGGTATTTTACATTTATATCCATATATTTTACTTAATACCTTAATGCACTGTGCGACCGTTGCAATATCTGATAGGTTTATGCCAGATAAAACAATGTTGAAAACTGTTGAAAATTCAAAACCCATTGCCAACAAATTGTTCTGTGTGAAAATATATCTGCATTGTGAAAGTTTGTGTCAGCCCAATGGCGTTTTTAAAAGAAGTAAGTTAGTGCAGTATAACCCGCAAAGTTATTATAGCTGTAACTAATCCAGTTATTGTCGACTGTTTTACAATCGAACGGAATGTTCTAATTAACAAGACATAAAAACAGGCGTGCAGTCAAGTCTATAAAGCCTCGTTGAGATAACGCTGACCTCTGAAACGAATCCTAAAACCCTTGGGTTTGGAAATGCATTTCGATACCAGCGTACTAGCAAACCGTGTTGAGCTGCAACTACTAGGGTCATGTTGATCCGCAAACGTAAGCTACAATTTCACTAAATATATATACAATATTATTGCCACTTTTATGCACTATGTTTACCATGGCAGCGATCTAATTATGTAATATTGCGATGCAATCTTAATATAGAGTAACATTCGTAAAAGCCTACAGCTTTAAGCTTGAGCTTCAATGCAGTCAGTGAGCTCGCCTGCCATTACCGCGCACAACCTTTGTTTAGTTAGCGCACCATTTGTAAGGGAATCCGTAAATGTTGTAGCATAGTGCAAGGTTATAAATTCACGTTCTCGTGCAATGTAAATTCTCTCTGCGGCTGCTTCAACCATGATCTGAAGGGCTTCTTTTCACGGAAGTGGGGTTTGCCGTCGCTAATTGATTTTCTAAAATTTAATCCTGTATTTTCAATATTTTTTGCGAACTTTCAACGACTCTCCGAAATTTGTATAATACCTTAGTATGTCCCAATGTTAAAAAATTTTGTTTTTTAACTTCTTTTCTCCAGATATGCCACGGAAGTGGGGTTTGCAGTCGCTAACTGATTTTCTAAAATTTAATGCTGTTCTCAATATTTTTTGCCAATTTTTAAACGATTCTCTAAAAGTTGTATAATAGCTTAGTATGTCCCAATGTTAAAAATTTTTGGTGATCTTTTGGGATTAAACGGTCATTTAGTATAATGACAACGTGTTATAAGTATTCGAAGAACTTCCAGCTTTTATTGATAAGGTTTCATTTAATATTTGTGGACCTACTACAAATGCTATATTTAAAATATTTTGGAAATGCAAAATTTATAACAAACCTTTTGTATGCCACCCAATTGTTTACTTTTCAACATTTAAAAATATCGGCCAAAGTAACTCTGAGTGTGTAAATAGAATGCAGGTCATGCCATTCTCGACATACTAAGCTTAAGCCTTAGCCTAAGCTAACGACGTCCTTATATGAGACATACACTAAGCCTAAACCTAAGTCGGGGGGCTGCCGCCCTCCGAACCCCTTGCTATAATCCGTTCCTTTTTCTAACGTTACATATCGCCCCTCAGAGTTACTTTATTAGTAATCAATTTCTGATATAATTTAAGTTATTGAAAAGGTGGGTTTTAAACTGGAGTCAAAATCCACGCGAGATATTAAGGGGAAATCCAGCCACCGTCATTGTTCTATCTCTTCCAGAATCTCTAAATGCTCCGCTAACACACACGTATCGAGCACACACGTGTCGATATCATACGAACTAAATGCTCACCTGGAACGTTCGGGTTTTGGAATATCGCTTGCATCGGTTAACCCTTTTAAGCCTTAAAAACAATCAGTTCGTGATCAGCTGGTGGCCAATGCACGAAAGGCAGTCATCGCTGAACATAAAACAAAGTCAGTTTCTTGCGAAGAGTGACAACAGCAACGTATATGTAGCTTGACTGTGCTTGAGAAAGATTTTAGCACCGTTAGTTGGTTGAAAAATTCAGAATAGTAAAGAAGTCAATACTAGGCGACCATCTTATAAGTTTTATGCGCACCGTGTACATACATAGATCATATAAAAACTAATTAGCAACATTTATATTATAATGAAATTTGCAAGAATTTCAGCACAAAGTGGGTTTTTTGGAGACGATATTTTCGAGCTAAGATGCCGTTATGATATTGTCAATGTTATAATTATTGCAACGTATACGTACATACATTGGGAAAATTTAGACGAAATATCACAAAGCTTTCGTAAGTCGTAGGAAGCCGCAGCAAGGCTAAGATGTTTTGCCACAAAACTTCTTGCACAGTTATATATAAAGTGAATAGGTTTGCTCTAGTAATTTCTTGCCTTTCGCTGTACTCTTTACGAAAATATGCAGTGTAAAAATTTGATACAAACTAACTTTCTTGTTATCATGTTATCTACAAAAAACCCATGTTTCTTGCTGATTTTGGCATACAATACGCAGTGTTTGTTTTATGCTCTGCACAGGGACGAGAGAACACATCCTAACGAAATAGGTCCAGGACTGCCTCGCAACTCCTATAAATCTTCCAAGTTAGTCAAGCGTGCATGTGTATGCATATATGCGAACACATTGTAACCTGCATATATATACGTATCCGTACAGTGGTTCGTACTTCATACTTTCATGATTGTCAGGATATATTCATGTTTGCAGATTTGGCTCAGGAAACGTGAGACATTAAATACAGAAATATTTTTTGGTATGTGCCAATTCTTAAACGTATCAAATGAATAAATGAAGAGATCTATTCATTTTTCCAAAATTATGACATTTTCTTATAATATACAATTTAGTGTCGTCGCTAGGCAATAAAACGCTTTATCCTGAATAATTTTATTCAAAAATATACGAATAACAAAATTTAGCAGATTATTACTACGTAAACCCAACGGTAATTAATAGCATATGTGGCATGGGGTTTACATCCGGACTGTTTTATAAAGGAAATATTTTATTAATATAATATATAGATGCTACAATATATAATTTTCAAACTTCATCATCTCAACAATCCATGATTGAAAAAATGTCTGTGCTTCAAGCATTGTATAACGTACAAATAAAGGTGTTTCGGTCGATCGGCAACCTGAAACAACTTTTATCTTAAGTTCCGAAACACACCTATAACTCGTATGATATGAATAGTTTAGACTATTAAAATTTATGCCTTCATACTAAGCTCTTCCGTCTGCGAAGCCGGAATTAATGTAAAAATTGGAGATTATTTTATTATGTTTCAGAAACGAAAGCTACATGGATCCCAGAACCAGGGTTATGTCAAGGGTGCATTAGGGAAGAGTATGACACTTTTCTGGACTCACGTGTTAGCCCGTGTTTGATGATACGGGCGTTTTCGGCCTGCCCCCCCAGTTTTTTCGGGGTTGAGATGTACTGACCCCCAGTTTCGGGGGGAAGGTAGCTCGCCCAGTTTTTTGGGTGGGGAAGGTAGGTCGGACGCCCTGATTTCTGGAGGAGGGGGGTCGGTTGAACCAGCGGCTACTTATACACCTACCACCCAGAAATTGTGGGTCCGACCGACCCCCACAAAAAAACTGGGGGAAGTTCGAGCTACCTCCCCAGAAACTGCGGGATCAATGCATCTCGACATCTCCCCCCCCCCCCAGAAACTAGGGGTCAGGACGAAAACTCACGTATCATCAAACACGAGCTAACATTAGAGTGCAGGGAAGTGTCATACTCTTCCTTAACGCACTCTTGGTTACGTAAATAGAATCGATATTATATTAATCGCTGCAAAATGTAATTTAGATACAAACAGAAATTAGTTTAAGACCGTCGGCGTAGCACCTTCAACGTGCAAATAGCCTAAAGTGACAAATGGTTGCAGCTAGGGGACTATATCATTATATTACAAAATAGTATATATAATGAGTTGAGGTTCTTTATTATATAAAGGAATGGATGTAAAATGTGAATGGATATCGAATATAGTGAACTAAAGGCACAATAGTAGTCGGAAATATACATTAAAGTTGCGTGGCGATGAATTTTTGCTATTTAAGGGACAGTGTACCATTGCAGCGTGGTTAGCAAATTCCAAAACTAAGACCCAAGAATTGACGAATTTTAGTTAAGAAAATTCGAAAAAATTCACAAACCATTAATTAAAAAATTGCATTCAAGCAGGCAAAATCATAAAAATGGATTGGATCGGAATTTTAAAAATTAAATTTTGCGAACATTCGAAATTAAATTTTAGTTCTAAAACATTAAATTCTGCAGTCCTACAATTTTTTCCGTACAACTTCTGAAAATATAACTTCACATAATGCGTCATTTACAGTAGGATGCGTGCGCATGGTCCTAATTATGTCACACGTTCAAATGGGCTAGCTACTATGTCACGCATACAGTCCAGATCGACTATTAAAATTTTGAATAGCCTAGCTAGGCTAGGCATTTGTCATCCAGTGTCGAGCTAGACTGCACTTTTGTCACGAGACGTTCAGCTGAGCCCTATAGCTTAAGCCAGAGACCATTTAGTCCGCGAACATTACGTTTTATTATACGTAACTAAATAATGCCCCAAAAGCGGCATACAGCTTAAAACGTTAATTGTATATAATAAAACAAATGTATAACTTAGAATTAATGTGAAAATACTATAGAACGAAATGCTATTACACTAACCACAATGCTAAATAAAATTTCTCAATTGACAGTTCAGCCGGACGCCCCGTTTGTCACGCAAAACCTAGCTAAGCTCCCTGTTTGTCACATTCCGACTAGCTAAGCTATAAATATGTACCATAGTAGTCCAGCTAAGCTATAGTTCACTCGGACTAGTTGAGTTAAACGCGTGACATAATTTGGCCCTGGCGCACGCATCTTATCGTAAATGATGCATAAAATATCTTATAGGATCTTTTTGTGCGCATCATGAGTTGCAAAATGTGTACTTTCCTTTTAAATAATTTTTAGGATCAATAGCAGAGGATGTCCTCAGCGATCAAGGTTAGGTATACATTGTGTGTTAGCTTGATTTTTATTTTAGCCCAAAAAAGCAAGTCCTTAAATTGATCGAAAGGATGGCCAATGTATGTAACTTTTAGGGGAGAAATTAAAATGTATGCTATATAGTTCTCGATATATTAAGCCTAAGCCAATATTTACTTGTGAAGTAAATGACGAATCCAAAGTATCGATATATCGAGCCCAAGCCTTAGCCTAAGGTAAGGTTACGAATGAGATTTATACTAAAAGCCTGGGTTAGGGCTGCGGCCGTCGACCCACCCGCACAAAGCTGATCTTTTTTATTGATATAAACAGCAGTCCCTATCGGCGGCATTAACAAATTTTAAAAGTAAAGCAGAAACGGTTACGTAAGCGATCGGTCATTTAATACCAAGTGTATATGATAACAAACTACGACACCAAATTGATATTGCTATAATATATTAAAGTATGGCACTAGTAAAAGATACAGAGTATAACTTTATCGAATAAAGCTTGAATTATGGTAATACTCTGCTAAAATAATTGTATTTCTACTCTACGTTATTAACAGAGTTGTAATACATACACAACTCCGAATGTATATCCGTATCCATTAGAGTTATCTGCTATATCAACTACTAAAACGCTAGAATTATATTAGTATAAATAGTAAAAGTAGGAAATCTGACTGTTTACTAGATAGAGTCAGTGTAGTAAAATACATTTTGGGATTTTGGAAGAGTTTGTCTGTGTACGTATGCGAAAAGGTCACATTGTTTGCTTGTTGGTGGTGTTGCAGCAGTACGAGCATCATCCAGCAGCAGCAGCAGCACTGCCGCTCCTCTTGTCTCGTAATCATAATCATCATCATCGTCGTTTCTTCTTTTATTTTGTCGTCGTCCAAGTCGAATAACGTAACGCGCGCGTACTAGGTCCATCGTTCATCCCGAAAAGTGCTGCGTTTTATATTATTATTACTATTATTATTGTTATTCGTATAGTTTTGTGCGCATTTGTGGCAATATTCGATAGTACTGCTACTACAACAACTACCATCATTTACTACCACCAAAACTCTTGTTTCGTCGTTTTCAATCTCGTCTCATTCGTTCGTCCTGTTAACGAACGCTCCCACTTTCCACTCTCTCGCTGCGTTTTCTCGATTTCCAATTTCCATTCAATAATTTCTACTACTCCACGTTATAATAGGTAGGCACAGCCATGGAACACCATCATTGTTTACGCAATCTGTTCGATGCAATTCTACTACCTGCCTACTTGTTTTTAATTTTTTTATTATTTCATTTACTACTAATTATTATATTACAAACGATTACAATTGGTAAGAAAAGATTGCAATGCAAAAAATATAGGCAGGCAGGCGGAGTAGACCATGATTTGAAGTTGTTGCACAATTTCCTTTTTCATCGCAATATATATCGTTTCGTGTTATGTTTTCAATTTCCTTTTATTTTCATTTTTTTTCTCTGATGAGGTTATAATTTTCTTAAAAAATTTAAAGTACTCTCTTGTGTTAAACATTGGTTTAATATCGATGATGATTTACGAAATAGTTTGTAGCGATGAGCATAACGTTAACAAGTTGGTCTTCTATATAATATTTCCAACGTGTGTTGGAGATTTCACGCAGTGTTCCTTGTGTTCGTTATGTCGTTTTTTGTGTAAAGCTATTTGTAATTATTTCTTGCAGAGTCTGCATTCATTTATTGATTATCCATTTGTATATATAAGCCAATAATTTCAAATTTACAATCTTTCACTAATTTGATTGATTCGATTTTTTTTAATATTTCATCAATTCAGTCACAACGCATTAACCAACTTTTCGATTTTAAGGACACTGTAAAAGATTTTATGCAAGAAAAATTTCTAAGAATCAAGCATTTAGCGTTCTGATTATTCGTATAGTTGTTTGTGTTAGGCCGGCTTTGCCAACGGTTTTTTATGAGAATCCTTATTCTTGTGTGAACGCGTTGCAAAAGCAGAACATTGTTATAAATTTTATTGTATGCACCCAGATGGTAACTTATTTTGTTCAACTGTTTGAAATTTCCGAACACTATGTTTAGTTTGGCTACTAACTATTGCTCCAAAGGAGGTAATAATGTGGAAGCTCGAGAATTTTTATGCAATAACTGTTATATTTGCTAAACGGTTTTAATTAAAATTTGTTATATATTCACATAAAATCGATGGAAAGTACTTACTATTTCTTGTTATAGGTCTCCATCGCATTATAGTGTAGATTGTTCCGGTCAGATTGGTTGTGGGCTTCACGGTGTTAACCAATAACTTTCCCTATATTCCTCAATTTTTCCAAATTTCCATATTTTTTCCTAATAAAATTTTGCTCGTAATTGCAAAAATTTTTCCGAGGGCCTTTGGCGGTTCCGGTTGGAGGTCCTATAGCGTCAAGAATGCCTTAGGCGGATGCCACTCTTACACAGTATTCAGTATGGATACGTGTGTTTTGGATAGAGATAAAACTTGCAATTTCATTTGCTATACACTGATCTGAATTTATATTGTCTATACTGTTTACAAAATGAGTTGAATAAT
Organism: Trileptium ribeirensis; assembly: GCA_030248225.1. Classification (NCBI taxonomy): domain Eukaryota; kingdom Metazoa; phylum Nematoda; class Enoplea; order Enoplida; family Thoracostomopsidae; genus Trileptium; species Trileptium ribeirensis. The sequence continues at coordinate 13,768 of JASANE010026032.1, forward strand.
AAAGAACTATCTGAAACAATTTTCTGTTGCCACACTACGTATGACATGATTATTTACATTTGAATATTACGGTATAATGTATGGTTCCTATACCAGATGCTTCGCTGGGATCGTTGAATTTAGCGCTGCTGATAATTATTGGCTCGAAAAAAGAAAACATGACTAATATTTAGGTACATCGGCACGGATAATAGAAGTAATTATGCGAAAGTGATAAGTAGTAACAGCAAATTGTATATACACTATTTTTAAAATAACAGTTTTGTCAATCCCATAGTTTTAACGACATTGGGAAACTATTCAAGGTGCAGTGTGCAGCCTTAAGGTTCCTACATGGTCAAAATTTTAACCAAATACAGCTATTCACTCGCAACATTTAGTAACAACAGCAATACCTAAGCCATTTTTGACATTGAATTTGTAGTTCTGCTCAATTGCACATTTGCTCAATTGCTCATTGTAATATTTCATATGATATGTGCTGTGAAAATTACTTTATCATACCAATTTTAACGGTTACTGTGCTGTAGACCATTACAGCAAGATGCGACACCATTTATTCGTAAACCTTGACGTTTTTATTTCTTGCTCTTGAAAAGACGCACATGCTGATAAACCCTTTTACTGTTTTCTGACGATGACAAAGCTAAATTAATTATTAACAATTATGGATATTTTCCTATCCGTTCCTAAGCTATAGTGGTTGTTGTAATAAAACTTTGTATCAACGCAATAACGAACAAGAAACATGATATCTATCTTACGGTAAAATAATTTTATCAAGTAATTAAATAAATTTGAACGTTTTCTTCTGGTGAGAAAGCTTTTTAAAAATTGTTGGTCTTATGCTATACACTTTATATAGTATATATACAAATCTTAAAATATATACGACTGATTAGTAGTAGTATATCGCTTATTACCGGTCATTGGATGTTGCAGCTCGAAGGGATTTGTAGATATCTCAATAACAACTCGGGATATATTTGATTGTAGAAATCTAATCTCAGGATATTGTTGCTTGGCAGGCAGCAAATGCTCTGATGCTGACTATTCAGTAATCAAGAATGGCAATACCATAGGCTTTCAGGTAAACTAGAACGGGAATAGATAGACAAACGCAATGTGAAATTATCATTATGTGCAATGTTTTGCAATACACGATGTACAATCAATAAATTATGGATTTGGAAGCAATTTTGTATACTCAGCGTTCTTACGTTATTGCAGTTTGGAAACCTGGTTAAGCAATGGTATACATCTTCCCTATTTGACAGCGGAATCTATGTTGCTCACCGTAAGGATAGCGCGGAGGTGGGGTAACTTTCGTTGTTAAGGATATTATGCATGGAGTAATCAAAATTGCAGCAAATGACGACGGTTTCCTGGAGATTCTGGCGCTGAACATATCTGTAACTGAAAAACACAAGATAGCTTGCTTATTTTGGAATCCTACATTTCGATTGCGGATATGTGACTGAGTTACCCAATTGCCTACGGCATTTAGTCAGTGAAGTCGCGTGTCGTGTGATGGTACCTGCGTCCGACGACTTTAATTTGCCTGAAATCCACTGGCTCGACTACTGTTGGTCATGTATGTTTGTTTCATGGACTGTGTCTAAGAACTAGGTTTATAACAAATGGTTCCTTTCTGCAAGGATTGGAAACTGTTTAGATCTTGTGCTGACAGCTTCGGCATTAAATGTGTCATGCGTAAGTTGTAGTGAATCCTGCTTAGAAAATGTGTGAATTGATTTTAAAATAACCAGGGGCGTTAAATCCTACCGTAAATACTGAAACAGTTTACATGTCTGAGTTTAAATATGCCAATTTTGATTGGCTTAATTATCATCCATTATGTGCTAACTGAAATTTTATACTTAATTATGTATATTCTGTTGATAACCAGTGGAATGCTTTCAGTTGCGTTTTAAACGACGTGTGTGGTAAATGTATGCCAAAACGCAAAATAAATAGGAATGGTTGCGGTCATAGTTACCCTAAACTTATTAAAAATTTGCCAAAACGTAAAGCTAAAGTATGGAAAATAAGCAAACAAATATGTAACATAGTAAAAAAATTGTTTAGAGTTGCACAGCTATTGCACGCTGTAACCGTAACGCGTGAGTCCACTTTAGGTGCGTAAAACTGGGTAAATGCTTTTCTCAACTTAGTTCACGATCGTAAAAGCGATGCACGCGAACAAATCACGATTTTCCTACTACGATGCAGCAACACATAGGCGGTGTTCGAGGTCACTATTTTGCGACTTGGCATCGCATTTTGCTGACCGCTTTATTGTTTTTGTTAAATTGCAAACGTCCGAAGACACTGTACGGGGGTGATTAATGGCTGTAATTACCTACAGGGTAATCTCAACGGTAGCTATAATCGCAGTTGCCTTGATATGATTCCGTTATTCCTTGCGGCCACACGTATACGCAGTCATGAACCGTCCGCTTATTGAACATAAAATTTGCAGTATTAATATTTGGAAACCTATTAGTGTTAATTTCTCATTGCTTGGTAATGCTTGGCTTAATTAGTTAATCTCAAATCTTGTAGTATATGAATCATTAAAGTCATAACTACAAGCTGATTCCGACTGCATCCACTTACGTAGCAAATCGAAGAAAATGGCATAAATATAGCTGAAAATTCACTGTGGCCTTCATTCAAACAAACTAACAAAATCGTTTATTAACCATACACATACTAGTAACTGGTAAAGTCAGCGTAACGAGGTTTGCATCGGGCGCTAAGGCCGTCATAGTGAGCTCGAAGCTTAGGCAATGGCTTACTAACTGCCAGTGCACTAATTAACAAAAATATATGTACAACAAACGATATATTTACAAACAAAGTTATACGGGCAAGGCACAGGTTAATAAACTGGTTTACAGCCAGAAAGGGATTTCCTCTTATATCTGGCTGACGAGATGGGAAATCAATTTATCGTTAAGGACAAAGACGCTGCATGGGAGTAAATATCACTTTTATTTCTAAAGGTTTCTTTTGAATTGCAAGATTTGTTAATTAAGCATGTTCAACGTTTTATAAATTTTATAGAGTCTTGTGCTTCGATTAAGGGCTCAGAACCAACAAAACTGGGTAACTTGTTCCATACATTAACTGTTCTAACTGCGAAGCTATGTTTTAACGAGTTAGAGCGAAACTTTGGCTTGAGCAGCTTTTTCCGATGGCCGCGCGTATTTGTGTTATCATACATTACAAACAAGTTTTCGCAGCAATTAATCTCATTGTTAACACATTTAAATATTAGGATTAGGTCGCGTTTCAAACGACGTAGCTCCAAAGGTTCTAATCGAAAATATGTCAATCTTTCATTAGAAGACATTTCCAGAATGTCCATTCTGGCCGCTAATCTACGTGTGAAATACCGCTGACCGTTTTCCAGCTTTTCAATTTCCAACAAATAGCACGGTGACCAGACTTGGCTACAGTATTCTATAAACGGGCGGACGTATGACAAATAGGACGTCCTTAGGTTTTAACCCAATTGCATTCAGTTCTAAGAAGAAGATCCAAGAAGAGTGCGTACTGGTGCGTTACACCATATTAATAATCTATTATATATTTATTGTCTCCGGACTTTAAACTGCTATAAAAATGTCGACAATCATATCGCGTGCGAATGTCACTAACAAAGACTCATCGCTAAGCAGTAGCCATAAATCGTCACGTCAAGCCAACAGCAATAACCAGCTGTCTGAGCGCCAGCCTCGCCATTCGAATCAGTCGTCTGAAATTTCGACCGATAGCGAACTTTGCGCTGAATGTAAAAAAGAAGGCGGGAACGACTGTTTCGAGTACGATCTTTGTGGATGCTGGATCCGCTTTACCTGAATCAACATCGCTAAAACCGACGCCAAACTGTATGAAATTACTCATTTATTAATTGTCTGCTCAGCTTGTCAAACATTCGTACACAAACATCGACAGTCACGTTCTACCTCCACTCATGGCTCTACATTCGACGAAGATAATCGACTTATTAATATCGAATCGCAAATTTCTTCGTTGTCTAAAGCTATCGACAAACATACCGCAGCCACTGCTGAAACGTCGGCTTCTATGGATATCCTTAAACAGTTAAATGGAAGACAACTAACAACTGGAGTAGAGGCGCCCAACAATACCGATTCCGATACTAGTACCATGCCAAGTACCTGGGCTCAAATCGTCGCGCAAAACTCTTCCGCACCCGCTCAAGTATTGAGCGCACCGCCGGACAATGATGATGACGAGGCGAACCGACGTCGCTGTATCGTCGTCAAAGGTTTACCAGAAAACGGAAAAGATTTACAGGACGCAAGTGAAATCTGCAAGATCCTCGACCCATCGACTGAAATACAGGAAGTGTATCGAATATGCACACACTACATCGAGACAAAATAACACTCTTGCGCCACGTCTTCTCAAGGTCCGTCTGTCATCGTCGGGTGGCGCTCGGTCGTTATTGCAAAATGCCCGCAAACTGAAGAACTACCCGGAAATGGCGCATATCTACATTCGTCGATCGATGTCTGATTGCGAGCTGAAGCAGCAAGCTGCCATTTGGAAAAAGACTAATGAGCTAAACTTTGCCCAGAAGGACAATGTTACAAACACAACCCATTATGTCGTTGTGAAGGAAAAACTTGTTGCTTTCAAAAACTGTACTCGCAACAGTAACGGTCGCCTCGTTGGAGGTAAACACACAGACCTGAATTATGAGTTTGTTGAAACTCATGGTAGGATCTCGGTTCAGGTAAACTGTTAAAGGGGTGGTATCACGTTCGCTTTCACATTTTATCAAATGAAAATATTTTAATGCTCGTAGTATTTGCAACAAGCTTAATAAATTGCACATTTTACTACAGTCGATATCCTATCAAATTATCTCAGTTACAGAAACTTGGCTGCATAATGATATATCTAATAATTTGTTGACCGGTACATCGCATTCAGTTTACAGAAATAATCGAAGTTCACGTAGAGGTGGCGTAGCAATTTTCATTTCAAAAGATCCTGATTATGCACCTGTGACAAATATCCCAGCATTATTTGACACTGTCGTAGCCGTTGCAATAGATGTTTTCCTTAAAACTAAAACTCGAATTGATTGCATTTATAGGCCGCCGCATTATTCTACTGATCAAAGTCTGCGTTATGCGATTAGATATCATATATCTGTAAAGTATCATGGCCACTGGTCATACTAGGTGATTTCAATTTTCCAGAATTGGATTGGAATAAAAATCAAAGTGTATTAACGCCAAATTCCAAAGAATTCATTGAAACTATAAATAAATCGAGTCTTATACAGCTAGTATCATTCCCAACTAGGGAAAGCAAAACCCTTGATCTGATATTGACTAACGCTCCACTCCAACTTGCATGCATTAAATGTGCAGAAGACTTTGCCAATTCTGATCGCTTTTCAATCGATTTCCTCTTAACTGACGTTAAAGTAGTAAGCCCGTAACGTGCACAACAAATTTCGATTTTAAAAACGCTGACTTCGAAAAGATAAGGAACGTTCTAATGTCACTGAATTGGAATGATCTTCTATATTCTGTATATGATAAGTGGCTATTATTTTACAATATCATGTTGTATGTATGTGAATTATTTGTGTCGAAAAAATAGACAAGTATCAGAACGCCAAGGAAATATTACCCCATACACATCAAAATACTCCTACGGAAAAGGACCAGCTCTGGAAACTGGGCAAACAAACAAGCGATTTTCTGCATACAAAACAATTGCCAAACAATACAAAAAAGCAATAGCAAAATTCGTAGAAAATAGAGAGACATATACTGTGCTCAGATAATCCACAAGCACTGTATAGTTATGTTAGGCATCGATGCAGTACCAGTGATGTGATTAGCGCCTTAAAATGCGCAGACGGGAGTCTTGCCACAGACGAAACCGAGAAGTGCGAAATATTAGCAAATACCTTTGCAAGTATTTACACTGAATCTGATGGCAATATTCCTGTCTGTGCAAGTGAAAACTTTCAAAAACTTTCGTGGGTATCATTCACGCCGCACAAAGTTTACTTAACGCTCTCAGAGATTAAACCCAAACACAGCCATTCGACAGACAAATTCACGCAATACTTTCTTCGCGAACTTAGGGACGCCATAAGCATCCCACTATCACATATCTTTAAACAATCCTTTGTAAATGGTATATTACCAGACATGTGGCGGTGTGCTGATGTAACTGGATTATTTAAAAAACGCGAACCAACTGAGCCATTAAACTATCGCCCAATCTCTTTGGTTTCTAATTGTTGCAAGATCATGGAACTAATACTGGAAAAGCTTCTTGTTAATTTTGTTCGTCGCTCGGATCTCCTATCAACGCATCAACATGGCTTTGTAGCTAAATGATCTACAACGACCCAACTAATCGAAAGTATCTATGACTGGGCACCGAGCCTCGATACAGGGTCGTCTGTAGATGTTGTTTATATTGATTTTGCTAAAGCTTTTGACACGGTTTCACACACGAAACTGGTTGTTCAAAAGCTGTTCTTACTAGGAATTTCTGGCTGCTGCTTGTCATGATTACAAAACTTTCTAATAAATAGGAAATTTCGCGTAAAAATAAACAATTCATTTTCCACTGAGAAAATGGTCCTTTCAGGCGTACCTCAAGGAAGCGTTCTAAGCCCTACACTATTTCTGCTGTATATTAATGATCCTACCCGAAAACAGTGTTAATATAAAATTACAAATGCAGCGCGCACTAAATTACGTTAAAGAATGGGCCACTAAGTGGCAGCTTTCGATCCCCCAACAAAATGCCAAGTTCTGCGTCTTGGTCCTAAAAATCCGCATTTCCGTTATTCATTATTAGAAAACATAGTGCCAGAAACAGCATGCATTGAAGATCTCGGAGTCACAATCACAAGCGACCTAAAATTTAACATACATTGCAGAAACATTACTTCAAAGGCTTATTGCATATCTAATATGTTATTTCGTTGTTTTATAACTTGTAACATTGATATTTTACTACGTGCTTATGTTACCTATGTGCGCCCATTATTGGAATATTCCAGCCCACTATGGTCTCTGGTATACCAAGGAGACATAGATATAGTTGAACGTGTTCAAGGGTATTATACTAGACGCGTTTATAGCCGTGCCAAAATGGCACTCGCGCCCTACAAAACATGGTTAGATTTCCTGAACCTTGTTCGCTCGAACTACGAAGGTTGCCTTTTGATCTCTCCACAATCTTCAAAACTGCTCAGTGAAAACCAATACCAACTTCATTTTAAATACTTACAATTAAATGATTTAATGCGAACACGTGGACATTCTCTAACACTTCGCAAGCCAAAAATAAATTCCAATGTTTTAAGCCACGCATTCCCCATTCGTAACATCAGAGAGTGGAATAATCTGCCCGACACATTGGACGGACAGCTGTTCGTTGGAGCCGCAAACGTTAAAATTTTCAAAAAACTACTAATGCAGGTAGACCTCAGCAAATCATTAAAATATGATCGCAACTTATAACAGATCTATGTGGTGGTAGGTACCTCCCCCTTTCTGTTAGCTATATATTTACCAGTTTATTGCGAAAATATTATGCTTATATATATTCATAATCGTCTTACATATTTGTTTTACTAGTAAATTGACTTGACTTGACTTATTGATTCCTGATCACTATTTAAAAAACAGCGAAATGACATATTAATTACTCGATAAGCTTTAGCGACAATGACATTATAGTGAGTTTCGTATTTTAGATCACTGCTTATCGTAACACCTAAGTCATTAAATTGGGAAATAGAAGGAATTTCAGATCCCCGAATGTTATAAACGGAAATTAGGGTTATTTTTGCCCAAGTGCAAAATATTACATTTAGGGACAGAAATAGAGAGTTGCCACGTATCTGCCCAAGTTACTAAAAAGTTGAGCGCATTTTTAAGATATGCTGTGGCGGTATTATCGGCGCTATTTGCAATATTTATATACAATTTAACGTCATCAGCAATTAATTTGCATTTTATGTGTTCAAAACAAAGATGAAGATCGTTAATATATACGATAAATATGATCGGCCCGAGAATGCTACCTTGGGGTACGCCAGAAGTTACTTTATGGGTTTTTGAAAAAGTGTTGTTCAGTTTTACTCTGAATGTTCTGTCATGAAGAAATGCTTTAATCCATTGAAATAGGGCTCCACCTGCTCCTAGAGCGGAAAGTTTTTTGAACAGCTTGGCATATGAGACGGCGTCAAAAGCGTTTGCGAAATCCATGTACGTAATATCAACAGATTTTCCGATGTCCAGAGCATTTGACCAATCGTTTACTGCCTCAAGTAGCAGGGTACTGGTTGATTTTTTTGAGATAAATTCATGTTGATTATGACAAATAATATTATTACAACGCAAAAATGACAAGAGACTGACATGTATAATAGATTCCATTATTTTATAACAATGATATTGGCCTGTAGTTCAATGCAATAGACGAGTCGCCTTTCTTTGTATATGGGAATAACATCAGCGCGAAGCCAAGACTTCGGCAAACAACCGCTTACAAAAGATTGCTCGAGTATATGTGCAAGAGCAAAGCTAAGCGAATCAAGAAGTTTCTTGAGCAAGAACTGTGTGTAACCATCGGGTGAATAGTTATGTTTTGGCTTAAGGCGTCGCATAAATTTGTGCACAAGTTGTGGAGAAAAAGTTACCCATGTTATAGTGCCTTTTGGGGCTGAGACATGTTGGTGTGCAGATAGTTGTCCGCAACCAGGGTCCACACAGGTTCGTGCTTATTTTTTATTTTAGGTATAAATATGCTACAGGCGTAGTGTAATATTGATGTGAACAAGTTCCACTTGTCATCAATGGTAAAAACCGAATGTAAGACAACGTCCCAATTAACTGAAAGTAAAAAGTTGTTAAAGAATTCGAAGTTTGCATTTTTGAAATCGTACACATATAAAAGTTCACAAGTTGAAACATTCTTAATATAACCAGTAAGGTTAAAGTTAATTGACACGTGGTCGGCAAAGCGTTCTCCACTATATACGCTGGGAACGTTCAAAAGTGAGGTTGTTAATAAAACGTCTATACAATTTTCTTTCCGCGTTGGAAAATTTACCAACTGATGTAGACCTAGCTCTTGAATGCACTCCATAAAGCATATATTCACGGAGGATTGTGGCCATAAATAATTTTCCCAATTTGAGGCAGGCAGATTGAAATCTCCTACAATTGTAACTGGGCATGTGACATTGCACATCTGTCTCAAGTACTTACACAGAGACGTCATATGTACAATATCGAAACTAGGCGGTCTAAAAACATACGCCATCCTATGCCTGGTGGGGATAAATATATCAATTACCAAGATTTTCAGTATGTCATGTTCAGTTTTGAAGCAAATTACTGAATGTTTGATATCTTTTGCCATGAAAAACGTTACGCCACCGCCACGGCTATATATTTGGTCTTTGCGGTGAATAACATATTTACCTGCATCAATTAGGGAATCAGGCATCTCATTTGTTAGCCGTGCTTCACAAACAGCAATAACATGAAAGAGTTCAGAATGTAATATCGCTTCTAGGTCACAGATTTCGTTAGCTAAACTTTGACCATTGAAAAATTTGCACTCGAGGTGCATACTTCCATTCAGTGATTGTGTATTTACTCCCCGAATTATTTACTTGTACACTGATTTTTCCATCAATAGTCACGAAGTTATAGTCAACATTGCAACGGTTTCCGCCAACTAGTTTACCATTGTTAATTATACAGTCTTTGTAAAGCACTAGTTTTTCGCTCAAAACTAAATACTTGCCCCGATTTGCACAATTGCTCGCGAGTGCATTGTTTAACTCGTACGCCTTATGCCGAAGAACAGTAAGCTGATTTCATTCTTCAACAGACATGGACCGGAGAATGTATATTTCTCCATATTCTGGCATGTCTTTTAATCGAGAAGCTTGCTGCAATGACCGAACGCAGCCACAATAGAGGCACGGAAACGAACCTTGAGCAGCCGTGGTTTTTTTGGCCCCGTGCGTTCGTCATTGATGCCATTTGAAATTCTCAGCGAACCCATTCGAAATACGTAGTCAACCTCAGCGGATGGGTCAAGTGAGTGACAGATGTTTGAGACAATTTGCATGTCTGTTCCATTCTCAGGCACTCCCGAGAAGACCATACAATGTTTTTTGGAGTCGTTGTCAATATCAGATGACCTTATCATTGCACTACGATTTCCCTTTCTAGCTGCCATCGGTGCATACTTTGGATGACTGACATTGTCTTGACTATTATCAGTCGTCTGTTGCATAGCTGTGAATGCGGGAGACGTGGCAAAATTAGTGACAGTTTTAGTAAGCGGTTCGAGCTGCCGTTCAATCTTGTCCAATCGGTCGATATTACCGAGTACCGGAGTCGTTAGAGTGCCAGTGAGCTTTGCATTGCGACGATTGAGCGCGAATTTCTGGCATGCCTGACATTCGACAAGAATATCGTCGGCATCAGCCACTGCTTTTAGAGATTTGTTGTTGCGGATAGATAAGCAGGAGAAGTGTATCCATCCCGCACATAACCCGCATTCGAAACAATCAGGACCACCATCATTTTTGCAAGTAACGCAGTTGGTGGATCTTGAGTGAGAAGTCGATGACGGCGCTGTCGGAATAGATTGACGTGACGTGGTTGATTTAGCCATGCCTTTGAAGTTGTTGGCCGGATTTCGAATTATAGTAGTTGTAGGTAATCTAATAATTTTAATAGGTAATCTGGTGTAACGCAGCAGCACGTCTATTCGCCTTTGTTCTTCAATCTATAAAAAACCCAGCAGGCAATGTCCCACTGAATGCAATTGGGTTATAAAATTCTATTTAATCGATGCTAGGTAAAGACTTACTTGTTGATGCAGCACTGTTATTTTTAATCGAAGTTCGATATTTCAGAATATTTGTTTTTGCCCAGCGGCCGGACTGTGGAAAATTTTATTAGAACAATAATAACATCAACGTGGTTTATTGCATACAATACTATATTTAAAATCTTTATACAACATTAATAAATTTGGAAGAATGTTTCTTTAATTTAGCATACGAACGTTATTTTTCCATTTTCAAATTAATTAATTAAACTAATTTAAACTATTATATAACAAACCAAACTGAACGGAATGTTACGAACAGTAAATTGTTAACGTATTGCTTGTAGTGATATGCCTCTTAGCAGCAGAAAATAAGCTGTTTGGATCTTTGAATATTAATTAAGCAACGGCTGATCTAGCATAACTTTAACATGTCTATGTCGGAAGTGCATACGTGGTCAAGGGATTTGTTTCAACTAAATAAAATACATTCCTTAAGACTATAACTAAACAGGTGGTTGTTAAATGTTTGTTGAGTTTTTACATTTATTATTCTTGTAATTATTATCTTGACAAACATGTATGTCTGTTTGTTTGGCGTTTACGGTGAACAAATAGTGATAACAAAGTTGAGAATACAACTGGTATATTCACAGGTGCAACGGGCAGCCGAAATACGATTGCTTTGAACGAGCTATAACATTTATCTTTATCTTTTATGGGTTTGGTGTCAACTCAAAATTATCGGTTATCCTTCTTCACAATAAAGCTGTGGACTTGATACAAAAATTGCGTATTTTCTCGAATTTGGTGCACTAAAGGCCCAATGATAATAGGGAATAAATATTTGCATTGAACGGACATAGAGTAGCGAGCAGAATTTCTTTAAATAATAATAAGCAGTGTGAAGAATTCTTTTTGAATGGCTGTGTCACGCATAACTCGTCACAATATAATAGGATGCAAATTTTATTCAGATCCAATGGAACATACGAGACTTTACATTTACTGCAGTGCTCTGCTTTTGAAACGTGTTCATACGGCTTGAAAACGAATATTCATTAAATGTCGTTCGCCTTTCTGTACAAATTCTGAACAAAGCACGACATGTAAGCTATGTGGTTTTTGCCATTTGGGATTTTTTGGCATAGCTTATAAGACGATTAAGTGACGTCGGATCAACAATAAGGTACTAAATAATGATCGATTTTGTCACCGTAGTAGTGAAATATTTATATTTTTCAATTTCTTGTAAACAGAGAGCTAGAATAGATCTGCAGGATTTCATTTCAGATATTGGAATTGCATTTGCGTCGTAATATTCCAAAAACATAAGCATTTGTTGAAAATTAGGCTTCAAGTTATAATTTTTGTTGAAAATTATGATTTGTATGTTTTGAAAGGCTGTGTCTTTTTGGTCATTGATGAAAGATATAAAGAGTCTTATGTTTTTAATTTATTCTAGAAAAATATGCACTGTTATCTTTAACGTGTTTATTGTACAAGGGCGGATGCAAGGATATCTATGGGTCGGATTCCCCCACGGGAACATGCATAAATGCACAATGTCTGTCGGCTCAGGAGGGTAGATTGTCTCGGCGTGAGGTAGGCCAGGGGAGTAAACAGTTTCTTCGGGCTGATGGTTCATAATGGTTGCTTACTTCACTGTCAAAGTTCTCTAATACTGTTAAAAAATTTGCCGTACCGCCGGCGCGCCTCGGGAGGGGAAGGGAGGTATTTCGGGCGCCGAAAGTTGTAAGGGGCCCCGAATGTCGTAAAGGGGACCTCGAACGTCGTAAGAGGGCCTCGAATGTCGTAAGGGCGACCCTGCTGCGTCGCCTTCGAAAAGGGGTGGCGTACTTCGGGAAGGAGGGTGATGTGGCGCCTGTATAAGAAGTGCTTCGCCTCAGGGCTACGGGTGCGCGCCTCGGAGGAAGGGGTGTGGCGCCTCGGCGGAAGGGGTACGGCGCCTTGGCGGAAGGAGTGCGGCGCCTCGGCGGAAGAAGTGCGGCCCCTCGGCTGAAGGGGTGCGGCGCCTCGGCGGAAGGGGTGCGGCGCCTCGGCGGAAGGGGTGCGGCGCCTCGGCGGAAGGGGTGCGGTGCCTCGGCGGAAGGGGTGCGGCGCCTCGGCGGAAAGGGTGAGGCGCCTCGGCGGAAAGGGTGAGGCGCCTCGGAGGAAAGGGTGAGGCGCCTCGGCGGAAAGGGTGAGGCGCCTCGGCGGAAAGGGTGAGGCGCCTCGGCGGAAAGAGTGAGGCGCCTCGGCGGAAAGAGTGAGGCGCCTCGGCGGAAAGGGTGAGGCGCCTCGGCGGAAAGGGTGAGGCGCCTCGGCGGAAAGGGTGAGGCGCCTCGGCGGAAAGGGTGAGGCGCCTCGGCGGAAAGGGTGAGGCGCCTCGGCGGAAGGGGTGCGGCGCCTCGGCGGAAGGGGTGCAGCGCCTCAACAGAAGGGGTGCGGCGCCTCGGTGAAAGGGGTGCGGCCCCTCGGCATCTCACAGCGTGAAATCCTGGATCCACCACTGTTATTGTGTACTAATATCTTTCATGCTCAGGAAGCTTAATTGGAATTTTCTAACTAATCTCGAAGCGCAAACTAGCACAATCGCTCCATTTACTCTCACCTCACGAATTATTATCAACGAATGAAACTGCTTGCTCGTTTGTGTTTGTTTAAAAAACGTTAAATCCAACTAATTTAGCTCATTGTAATTTAACCACTCTTTTCTGTCCATATAGGGAAACACGGGCGTAGATAAGGGGGGGACAGCCTCACTCTCTGAATTAGAGGCACAGTCTCCCGCTGTTCAAAATATAACCTTTAAATAAGGTAAGAATTAAAATGTATTTGGTATTCGATGTTGTCACTTGTTTTACATTTATTATATGTATTTTGTCTAGAGCTGTACTTCGAAGCTGTCCCACCACAACCCCCACCCCGAGTTTTCAAATCGTATCTGTGCCGAACTTGTAGCTATATAGTTGCAATGTAGAAGATTTTTGATGTGTTCACTTACACTTATACGCCAAACCTTCACCCTAGCCATGATTGGATCCTAGGTTACGCCGTTATAGTCACCTTCGTCCTCCACACCGTTTGAATAGACATGATCCACGATACAGATCGTTGTAGTTCGTGTAGCGATCAGACGGATCGAATTGGAGGATGATTCAGCCTCGTAAATTCGAGGCCAGATTTTGTGAAAAGAAAACAAACGATCGATTACAATGGTAGATAGTTTGAAGGTTATCGATATACTCAGAGCAAATGTTGTGGAAGCAGCGATTTGCATAAGCTAAAGAAAGCTGTTGGTAATCCTATATCGGAAGAGGCAGACATACTTTGATACCATGCTATCGATTTTACATTGATTTACCTGTTATATTACCACTATGTGCATCCTGTTGTATCGACAGTCAAAAAATTTTTCACTGTCAAACTGTTATTGACTATGTGGAGAAATAAAAAAAACTAACAAAATAGTCTATTCCCGCTCAATCCCTGATCTTTGTTCAGCGAGCGTTGAAGCTACACCAAATGACAACGTTTTCACTATTAATATAATAAACATTTTGACGGTGCTAATATTTAATTATCAATATCGACAACAAATTATACGTAAATAATCGCAGGATAATTTGTTAATGATTGTGATACTGAGATTATTTAATTTTACATACTATTTAAATTTTGTTAACACTGTTTGTTGTATCGCCCGTTTCCGCTGTTATCATTGGTTTAGTCGTATAGATAATAGATCTAATGGCTAAACGTGTATGGGAGAACTTGCCTGGGAACATGGACAACTCGGAACTAGCTTAGTGTGAGTTAATAAATACTATTATCATAGTGAGTGATTGGCAACCGCTAAAATTTACACTCAGAATGGTTTGTCCTCGATGTTGATTTACTAAACGATTCAAATTTTATTTGTTACGTTTTCTCATAGTAGATTTGTGCTCTAAAGTCATTCCAAACTACCACTGAGACACCCAAGAGTGCAGCGCAGTGAAGAAGGACGCGTTAGTCGCTTTCTTTGCTTTTGACATTTTAATTGTAATGGCTCTAACTAAAAATTAAAAACTATTTCTTTTATGAAAGTCAATAATTAGCATCAATGATAGTACTGAACAGCTTGGATTTAGCTTAAAAATGTCTTTTTGCATTTCGTTGTTATGTTTATTTGCAAAAATATAATTTAGTGGCTGCTACCAGTTAATATGATTTAACTAAGTGCAGTGCGCCATAGTTTTTGTGATATTTTAACAATATCGTAGTGAATTCAGGTAACAGATTGGGACGCTATTTTATTAATTAGGAAGATTTGCAAGTTGTATATCATTCCTGTATTCCAAATTGCAAATGTTCTAAATGTTTAATCTATAACAAAAATTTATGTACTAATGACGCTTGTGGCTAGAGTGTACTGTATGACACAATGCAATTGAATTTTGTTTTGCACAATTTCATAAAACGGCCTATAGTGATATTGTGTCATAGATTTCACAAAGCTTGATGTGTCAACAACTGCTTCGGCTTGAAAAAATATATATACTATACTAAGATCTAAACGCTAATGTTCCAGTCTTATAACAGCTTATAACTAAGAAAAGTGCTTATCGGACAGACTGAATTTGACACAATATAATGCTGATGACAATATACGTAACATAGCGTTGAAATTACATCTGAATTAAAGTAATATTGGTCTTACGCATGATTTACAGACGCGCACTATTATTTTATGGTTATTTCTAGTAAGCATCTAAACTAGATTCTTCGCTGAGACTGTATTGGATTGTAATACTTTACTCTTACTTATGTACTTACGTTACGTTAATTCTTTTAAACGTAATATGGATTTCATTTTATATCAGTTCTTAAAAGGATGATGCAACAACAACCAAGTAATTTATCTCGTTGACGACCCTGCCCAACGACCGGCTGATTACCCCACCGAAGCGCCCACTATCCTTCCATCGGACTTTGGAGCCCATGCATGTATGGCTAAAGACTTAGCTTTTTAAACTAAATGTTAATTCAGATTTTGTATATTTGCAGCAAAATTCTCTGTTAAATGATATATAGCACCTGAGAAATGTTCAAAAGTAGAAAAAAATAGCCACACTCTACAAGTGGTAAACATAGTACTCCTGTTTTGAAAACAAGATGAATGGTAAAGAAGTAACTGGTAAATTATTGAAAACGAATAGAAAAGCAACGATTTGCTCCAGACCTGGCTCGCAGATACCGTTCATGTAGGTATCACAAACGGAGCTGTGAAGTCATGACGGAGGTGCCCACTTTATATCTGGTAAATTGAAGTCGCCCACTATTGTCATATTGCATGATCTGTCGCAAACTTTTTAATGACCTCAGCTGATACTGCTACCCTGTTTGCGTCGCCATTCGCTGATCGATAGCAGAATATTTGTCGCTACTTTGTCGGAAGAAATAAGTTTACACCCACAATTTCAATGCCAATACCTGATATTAAGCTTTCAGTAACTCCTGTAAATTTTAGCACGACTCTGTTGAACAACGCAACATCATCTCTAGAGTGATTTCTTTGTTTTCTGGCGATGTCGTGTTTGTTGAGCGGGTCGAAAAGTAAATTTTGAATCGAATTATTAAGTCGAATTTCGGGTACTTCGATAATATGCTGTTGATCAAAGTTCAAGACGCAAATGTAGATCGGTCAGTTTGCTGCCCAAAAGATACGGCTATTTATTAGTTGGCAGTTCGCTATTCCACTGAAGAATATTCTACCGCCTACTCTCGTGCACCGCTGACTATGTCCTGCGACCCCGCCCCACGAATAATGCATTATGTCGTGGTCTTCAATTTAATAGTAATAGTAGTAGTAAAATGATTAACTACGGACATTAGGTGTTTCATCTCGGAAAGGTTTTATAATGTTATAGTTTGTTAAACCTTAACGCTATAAAAATTTTCGAGGTTCCTGAAAATGATGACGCGTTGAATTCAAACTCTGTCTATAGTTTTTTCGTAATTAATGTTATAGTTTGTTAAACCTTAACGCTATAAAGATTTTCGAGGTTCCCGAAAATGATGACGCGTTGAATTCAAACACTGTCTATAGTTTTTTCGTAATTAATGTTATAGTTTGTTAAACCTTAACGCTATAAAGATTTTCGAGGTTCCTGAAAATGATGACGCGTTGAATTCAAACACTGTCTAAAGTTTTTCGTAATTAATGTTATAGTTTGTTAAACCTTAACGCTATAAAGATTTTGGAGGTTCCTGAAAATGATGACGCGTTGAATTCAAACTCTGTCTATAGTTTTTTCGGAATTAATGTTATAGTTTGTTAAACCTTAACGCTATAAAGATTTTAGAGGTTCCTGAAAATGATGACGCGTTGTATTCAAACTCTGTCTATAGTTTTTTCGGAATTAATGTTATAGTTTGTTAAACCTTAACGCTATAAAGATTTTCGAGGTTCCTGAAAATGGTGACGCGTAGAATTCAAACACTATCTATAGTTTTTTCGTAATTAATGTTATAGTTTGTTAAACCTTAACGCTATAAAGATTTTCGAGGTTCCTGAAAATGATGACGCGTTGAATTCAAACTTTGTCTATAGTTTTTCGTAATTAATGTTATAGTTTGTTAAACCTTAACGCTATTAAGATTTTCGAGGTTCCTGAAAATGATGACGCGTTGAATTCAAACACTGTCTATAGTTTTTTTCGTAATATTGTTCTCTAGCATTCAATCACTAGAACCATGCATGAATTAATGGTTTTCTATATTATGTTTTAATTATTTTACGAGCGATGATTAAATGTTTTGAAGTCGCTTAAAACTATGAGATTATTAATTCACACGTATCCTTGAGCATTAAGGTGGTTCGCTTGCTATTATATTGATTGCTGCGCATTCGTGTTTCACCACTTTTTTTGCTGATTACATTATTTGACAGTAGGTGAAAAGCAATAATTTTGATCAATACTCAGATGGGTCGCTGTTTCCATGTAAAAGAAAGGAGTCTCAACGCAGTCTCTCATAAATGGTTCAGTGTTCAACACATCCGCCAGCGAAAAGTAGAACGAATGTCATAAATTTTGTATATTGTACAATATTTAAGTCATTCGTTATGAATATTAACAATTGCGTCATTATCTACAGAAATCATAAAGTAGATATGTTTAAAATCTTCAAAACGTGTCAAAAGCTCAAGATGGGTTCAAAGCATGCAAGTTGTAACCCTTAATTTTGTTTAATAAACATTTTTGTTGTTATTGTTGTAAAATCTGGGAAAAGGGCAGCCCATGAAACTTTTTTAAGAAATATATTACACGTTGACGTAATGAGGTATATCCTTTATCTTCAACGCAACAAACTCAAAGACATCCATCTAGATATTCAAGAACATTGAAAATTTACGACATGATTATATGATATTACTTTTCTAGACAATATTTGTGACTATGTACCATTCATGACTATGTTTCGGAATATCATATACTATCCTGCGCTTTTGTCAGGCTTTTGCCAAAAAGGCGCGTAACAAATGTTTTTATTATTATTAATATTCGAAATCGGTTTGTTGTAAGCGCTTCTTAAGTAATCAATATGTATATACTCGACTAGGACTAACCCAGGATTTTAACAATGTGTGTCTCATAAGTTTGTTGTTAACTAAAAAAGCAAGGCCGTCACTTCTGCCTTCAGTTTTTTTGTCATTGCGAGGAGCATTATAAGTTCCATAATTAACTGTGGAGTTAGCTCAGAGCAATTGAAACATGCACTAGATATGCTTGCGTGTTTTGATTTTATATCAACGTATTTATTACTTTACCTACGTACAGTAGATTTTGAACCTTTGAAATTTATTATTATATAAAAGTGCAACATACGTCAGATAAAGCGCTACAAACTACTTTCAATTATTATAGTAAATTACCTGTTCTGAAATTTTCCCATTTTTTCTGTCTTCGACGTTTTAGCACAAATACCGAGCAATGGTAATGCAGTATAAATATTGTAACCGAAACATAGAATATCTCTCTGGCTGGACGCATTAATCAAATATCCACATCAAAACAACGCCACTCGCTATGCGTTCAGTCGATTGCTTTGTACATGCACAACTACTGTTGTTGGAAAAGTACATCTTTAGGACTGTTTTTGTGAAAATTCGTCATTATATGCAGTGAAAATTTGATATTATACATTATGTACAGTACAACCGAAGTATTTGATATTAGTACACCGTAAATGTATGACTATGATAGGAATGATGTTAATCCATGTTCTTCAGTTTGTGGAATTGTCACATACTACACTTAGGTGTAGAAGGAATGTCCGAAAATTCTATCGTAATTTTATGTGATCACTATTTCATTTGAATTTGGATATTAGCTTGAGCGTCGCAGATTAGCTTGTATCAACATGTAGCCGTATGTAATAAAGCAAAAAATTTGTGCTCTGATGTGTACTTTCCGAAGAGTACAAATAGACCAAAATACCGTTCATGAAACTATTGGGGCACTGAGGCTTGTTGAAACAGTCAAGTGCTAGCCAAATCCTGTTTCGGTTAAGCGATTGGGACTCGTTACATCCAGATACGAATCATACAGCGTATGACAACAAAACTAAATAGCTTACTCATTTATCTATTTCACAAGAGTAACAAAAAATAGTGCTTCTGTAGTTGGTAGCATGGCTGTATTATATATTCGTTTCAACAACAATAACATAGCTTATTAATATCAATATAACAGTTTATCAATATCAAGAATAACGAAACTTATAATTCTATACAGCTCAACCAATTTACATAACGTTTATATTTTCTGGAATTATTTTTCTGTTGTAACGCAAATCTCACTGTTCATACACAACTTTTGCACGATTTACCGCAAATAAATTTTTTAATAACAACAAAACCAAAGTAGTTTACTAAAAACCATTTCTAAAATGTGTCTATGTGTTTCTATATCTGTATATACACCTAGCAAAACTATTCATTATTAACTTATTATCGGTGAATAAGCTCTCTCGAATACGGAAACTTAAGTGTTCCCACTAACCAGTGGTAACAACAGAGCAATCACTTTAGTCGCGTAATGCATAAACAATGATTTTAGAAACTACACTCGGTTGCATCCTTTAGAACCTTCCACTCGTATATCTCTATAGCAGCTTAATGAATTCAGGGTCGTAAGTAAGGCTTGTCCGCCTAGGCTTCCTCCAATGCGTAGCTCTAGGTGGTAGAAACTCCAAAGTTAAGCTACGGAATACGGTTATTAGCAATCTGTTGGTCTCTCCGAATTACCAAGCCTCTTCCAAATGTCGTCCATGGCTACGCACTCGTCATTGCCTCATCTAGGCTGAAGTCTTCGTTGACACTCAGAATTTAATTATTTTAACACAAGAATTAGAAGAACCGTTTTTGGAAGTTTGTTTTGTAGAATCAAATAACTGAGACGACCACATTATGGGTACCGACATGCTAATCGGAATTTCTGTTGTTCAGTCATACCTCTTCGAGTCTGTGATCGGAGCAGAAAATTTCGAGGTTCGTTATTTACTAAGACAAAGGATGCTGCCGCCCGCTGAGACCCCAACCCACCATAAGTCGTGTTGTGGGAGCAATGCTCAACGCGTGGTTGTGGACGTGCCTCCCGGATTAGCGAATGTGGAACATCACATTTACATCATAAAGTACAGATCAGAAAAAGTTTCCAACTGTCCCAACTGCGACAAATACACAGTGTTGCCTCTCAAAACGGCGACAAGAATGTTACCTTTACAGTTACATGATTTGGAAAAGTAGTAATAAAAGTGATTTTCGGACGCGAAGTTTACAAGTGCCCAATGGCTGGCGATACAGACGTCAACCATTAGCGGCTTAAGGTAATGATGAAAGAGTAACGAAAATCCAGCTTCCTATAATTTTAACTAATCGTAGCCGGGACCACCATCAGTACAAACAATTGTTTGTAAATACCGTCATACCTATTTTTTCATATATCTGTCTCAAAATTCTTAACAATGTATACTAATACTAACCTACAGCTGTCTTAACATCCATTGCCCCTCTAAAATGGAACTCGTATAAACTATATCACCCTTAGATCTATTGTTTACTTAAATTTTTTTCTAGCAGCATCCATCGCTACTTATATGGTAATGTTTATAAAATCAATAATATATTTTCACTGGCGCGTTACGGAAACGTATAAAATTCAAATTATTAATAATTATCCTATAAAGAGATGTGCTTTAAAAATTTTAGGTGAAGCCGGTAAGGTAAGGGGTCCTCTTTAGCCTAGACCAAGGGTGGAAAGAAAAAAAGCGTACGGCTGGGTTGCAGTGGGATGATCATGGTCCCCGCTAGATCATGGCATCGTGTATACTAGTAACTCCCAAAGCGCTTGGAAACTAAGCGAGTGCAGAGTCTCTGCGCTTAGCAACTGTTTTGTCGTTCCACATTCAGGTATCTAAGCTCACTTGAAGTCCCACGATAGCAATTATAGACCGGCAATACTTCAATGACAACGCTACGGTTCTTTAGTCATATATCAAAACCAAACATATTTATTTCTTTTTGCAATGACCAAAAAACATTTAAAATTTATATATAAATTACAAATTAAAAAAATATAATTTTAATAGTCATTTTTACATAGTAAGGCCCTAAAACTTGCCTTATTTGATGCATACCATGCAAATACAATTACTTCTGTTATATTTAGCAACCTTGAAAACCTATAGATACGTTGGATTGAGTTACTTACATCTATATGGAAAATGTCCAAATTCACCTAATGTTGCTACGGCACCGTCCAAAGGTGTAAATAAAACAGCCAATGTGGCGTTAAAACAATGAATCCAGTTTGTTTAATGCGTTAAATAGCGCTATAAAATTTTAAAAGCTTCGCATTTTTTGGGTATTTTTAAACTTTGCCACATAGCGCGAAAACGGCAACTCTGACAAAAAATACAAAACAGCAAAGTTGTAGCTTTCGATAAGAGGATTGGATTCTGTCTCCACTTTTCGCTGCGAAACATCTATCTCGAGATATATGTCGCGAAAGATTGATGCCCAGATGGACCAAATTTAAAAAATGTGACTCTTCGACCACTGTATGGCCATTCTGACCTGGAAGACATGGTCGCCTGATTTTGCGTCTACTGAATAGGCACAAATAGATTGAATTTGTGATCAAGTAAAAAAATTGTGGAGATCCATACATAAAGTGACGAGTTACGACCTGCACAGACGGACAAAAAAGAAATTTTTACGATATTTACTGCTATCAAAGCTATTTGGGGATACTCCGCTCGCTATGTTTTAAACATAAATAGTAAATGCGTTCTCATTTTGATGTACACATGTAATATGTAATTTCCTACTTGTGTAAACACCATTTGTATGCATTTTTCACTGATCATGTTACATTTATAGTATACAAAAACACAAATACAATTTATTCTTGCAGACCATTTAAAAATTCAAGCATCCATCAGAACTTACAATGGTTTTGGTTTATATTTGGTTCTCCGTGCTGGGTTTCACGTCGAAGCATATAATATAATCCAATTCATTTCGATTAACTGGAATCCAACGAGTCTATTAAATGATTAGAAAATCAGGATCAATCAATTAATTGCAATTGATTTTTCAACAATAATTTTTTACACATCCTTTGTCGTTGAGTATATCTCATGTAAGGCACCAAATTTGTCGCAGATCCTGTGACATCTTCCGTATGTTTATGTTATATTTTGTTAAAATGTAATTCAAATCTGACAACCCGGAGTTGTAAATGTATCGAAATCACTCGCGACAACAACTCTTTTAATGATGCGCGTGCTGCGGGAAACATACAGTACCGCCAATTCGTTTGTTCATCTGGATAAAAACGACGTAGAGATGTGGTGAAACGTTATTTGATTTAAACGATACATCGACGTAGTAGTAATTTCAAACAGTGTATAAAATCTGATACATTTATTATTAAATTAATAGTAGCTTGTTACTCTGTCATTGATTTTTAAATATCAGAAGAGAATATATATAAATTTATCCGTAATATTTTTTAAACAATATGTAAAATTATAGTAATATATAAAAATTATATATAAATATGCATTGATGTATGTATGTACGTATGAACGCAGGTGTATGTACGTATTGAAAAATGGCATCGGATCGATTCGCTGTAGAAATCATTATAATTTTTGAATTTAATTTTAATTGACAAGTTTTTATCTTCTTCGACGACGAAGACGCTGTTATACATTTTGATCGCTATAACAACTTCAACCCAACAGTTTTCACTGCAGCAGCTGTTATCATCATCACCATCAAAATTGTGTTCAACTTGATAATCGTTTGAAACGCAAAGAAAGCGACTATAACGGCGCACATTTATATGATTTTGCACAAAACGCCGCGTGTGCGCATGCATGCATGACACGTAAAATTATATATAAATATATAAATAAGTATATAAACGTATAAGATATATATTTATTATGTACTGTTCGTATTGAACTTGCCGAAAAAACAGGCAGTTGTATTTTGATGCAGTAGTTAAAATCGTGTGTATGGCTGTGATTGACTGTTTTTCGATGATGACGGTGTTTTGTTGCATATGCTAACAGAAACTGCAAATATATACAATATATAATTGATTAAAATAAAGTCATTAGTTTTTTCCAAATCGGAACTATTTCATTTTGTATAATTTTTTACTGTGAATTGATATTTTGATAAATCAAGCAAAGAAGTACCTTATTTTTTGCTTTCGATTCGGAATCAGGTCGCAGAGCTTGCAAACTCACTTTCAAACGATTGGTGGCGAAAGATGGTCCGTACGCTGAGAATTTGTAGTATTACTCAACTCGTACGTAATAGTTTGCTTCCAATTGTAAAAATTTGACTTAAAGCTAAATGTCTACGTACAAGTAATGAATACAAAATAAGTTTAGGCAAATATTTGAGCTATAAAAATACCTTAATTACCGTCTGGTTTACTTTGGCATATTCTCATCTATTGCAGGCACGAAAATATGTCACCTAACGATAACCAATCGACTGTGTCACATGCTACTTCAAATAATTATACTTTAAAATATAAAAAATAAGAAATAAAGATTTATGCTTTTCAATAAAAAATTTGCAAAATGGCTGTTAGGTACTGTTTTAGAGATTTACGTTAGCGAACTGATAATTTGTAAAATAATATTTCAACAACTACTATGGATCAGCAACCAGATGTTGGATGTCGCGGAAATTTTTATGCAGGTGGGCGTATGAGTGCGCGTATTCTGCAAAATTATTTTTATGCCATGTCAACACCTATGTCTGTGTTGGCAACAGGTTTTAACATCAAATTTTGTTATAAAAAATCACATTGAATTCTGATTTTGTCTGTAGCAGTAGTTCAATAGTTTAATACCTGTGGAAATTTTTAAATACGGTTTTATGACGAAATAATCGGGTTACAACCACACCTTAGGTCGAAATTTCAGTAGTTTTCGTCATTACTAACTGTAATGTGTTACTAAACATAAAATCACCCCACCTACCATCCTATTTTTAAAATTGCCATACTTTTTGTAACAGAACGCTTCTTCGTGATTGCATAACGTAGTAAAAACATTTAAGAACAGCTGCAAAGTGGTACGAAAAGGGTAATTTTTGGTTCACAAATTCGGTAATGAAATCCACAAATTGTTGAAAACAATCTTGTGGGTTTTATATTAGTGCGTTTTGTTCGTCACCAGTGTTACAGGGAGGCATCGCTCGACACATGGTGCGCAATAACTCAGCGATTTAAACATGTTCAACATTTGCAATAAAGTATTTTTAAACTTGTTCGCGAACACAAACGTATATTCTTAAAAATGTTGTTCACGAACACAGACGTAGTTTTTACATAAATTTATTTTTGTATAGATTATTTTGTCAGAGAGAAATACGCAAGCGATATGACTATGAGCATGTATGACAAAAATCACCAAGCATCAAATATTTGCGAACATAATGACTTATTAATCGCGCTCGCGCTGTGTTTGAATCTACAATTTATTAGTGAACATTTTATGGGTGAAATTGTTCTCGAACAAGTTCTTTTCAATATCGTATTTGACTATGATTCCAGGTTAATAATTTAATGATTGTACAAATTTGCTGAAACTTTAAAATATGAAAATTATTTGTTCGCGAACACTTGAACGTTTACAGAAAATTTAACTTATTTTGTGAACTAAAATTTGTTCAACTTCATTTAAAATGACAATGTTCGCGAATACTGAAAACTAAAAGTTTCACCACGTTCGTATTGGCGAACAAAAACGAATCCTGAATTAGTCAATGTTCTAATTAGCAGTGAACAGTTTTCTATTAATAAGAAATCGGAAATATTCTGTTCCGAGACAGTTAGTAATTTCAGGCAGTTGTTTCCACTTTGTCCTATTTTGGTTTACGAAAAACCGTTCCAAATTCCCTGATTCGTTCTGTAACAATGGTTTTCGATTCCACATCGGTTTTGACAAAACAGGATGACCAACCGGGTCATTTTAAGTTTAGTCGCGCATAATACTGTACTGAAAGGAAAGCTATAGCCGAAATTTTAACAACATATTTGTCACTACGTGACATACACAATAATTGGATATAGGTTCCGCGTTTCTACAATTGTGAGCTGGCCTTCTGTTCTTGCACAAAAATCAACCCTAATTTTGCTGCTATCGTATGTAAAAGCTCATAAAGCTGTGTACAAATTTGACTCAAATTTTAGGAGCAAATGAAATTTAGATAATTCTCAACTTTATATTTAGTACGGAACCTTCTATATGGTACAGTAATAGATTCCAGCACTAAAACTTGGGAAAATGTATCGTAGCGCTTGCAGAACCAATTTCGTGTGAAAGAAATCAGAAGTCATAACGAATTTTTTACTTATTTAAACGTTACAGATTTGTACAGCGTTTTATTTAAATTTTTCTGGGAAAATACATCGTCAAGTTAAAAATTCGGTATAGGGTAAAGGTGAAATCGACATATGACTGACTCACAATTTTTTCATTAACTTTTGAAGTGTTTTACTTGATCTGCTGGAATTCCATTAGCCTCTCAGCCGACTTGATGATGTATAGCTGCTGGGAGCTATCAGAACATTGTGTATCTGAGAAAGCTCATAGAGTATCACAGCAGATTGTGCCGATAGTTAATATTTGTGAACTATTGAATTGACTAATATCATTCTAGGCATCCTAACCTAAGGTGACGTTATTATGTCAATAGTATAAACGTTTTAGATTTGCTTGTTGTCAATGCTAATTTACTGTACGTCACAATAAATTGTAATGTTTTTACAATAATGTATACTAATAAATTCATAATTCTTCTACATATATACTTCAAGCATTCAATAACTATATGTAGCATACGAAATCACTCGCTGTCAAGTTCTCGTTTTCAGTTTTGGCGGCATTTGTCAAACCTGTCACCCCGACCCCTGGACCTTTATACATCCGTAGAAGCATCAAACTGATCTCAGGCATGTAAAAAACTAAACAAAATGCAATTAAACACGGTTATGTTGATATGTGCGGCACTGGTAAGCAAGCCTTCAATGTTGTAAACGAGAGCGGCGACTGCCGTCAGGGCGACCCTGTATTTTGGCAGAACCTATATATTACGATATCGGCTTCATGTCAGTTGTACATGTGGGATAGCTAATGCGATCATTTAGATTGTGAGTCAAATTAAATAATTTAATGGTGTCGATTTTGTTTGCTGACAATATTCATAGCAATCGCTACAATAAGAAATATTGCGGACCTAATTTGAGTGCAGAATTCAAGCTATGAAATGCTTACGTAACTTATGAACACCTTGTTCGGATAATATATTTTCAAATGTGGCAATAGAACTAGCAACCAAAACTCCATTATAAAAGCAACTAGCTCTGATTTGAACTACAGACAGAAATACCACGACTGTTTTAAAAATCACGATCTTTTATGGAAATCATTACATTGAACGATCTGAAAAATAGGTGCCCTCTTAAAAATAAGTAATATATGTCATACATATATACGTACTTTATCAAACATCATTTGTGAGGTCTGGTTTACATACAGATTTTAAGTGCGACAGTTCGTACATTTATAATGAATGCATATTAAAACCATTTTGTGTGATGTTTGATACAGTGGTATTCACTTTTGGTGAATTTTAAAATTCGTTTGTATGAAAAATGAATTGAATTTGAGTGGAAAATATAAGTACGGTGAAAGTACGTATGAATCTCTACATACATTTGCGTCACACACAACACATACATTCTATGAATTAGAATATATATTGTATTGATCGCTAAATATACAATTTATGAATTTTAATGTGTGTTTGTATGAAAAATTTTATATGTGTTGTATGAATTTTTATAACTATTTGTACGAAATAAAATATTTAATGTATGAATTTTCATATTTTTTGTATTAATTTAAATATATATAATGTATGAATATTCAACTAATTTTGCATTAGTTGAAATATATATAATGTATGAATTTTCATATATTTTTGTATTATATAAGTACCTTGATATACCTTGATCCGCCATCAGCCATCATAAGATAGATGGATTGAGCGAAGGACAAGAACATGCTGAAGGCAGAAAATGTCGGTGATTGGCACCGGCAGCAAATTGATGGCTGAAACATACAAGACGAGACAAAGCACACGTCTACATATCATTAAAGTATCCGGAAGCATGGAGCCACCGCTTGAAGGCGAGGGGGGAGGGGGCGGTAACCACTTCAGCAGGTAGTCTGTTCCAAATTTCCACCACTCGGAAGCGGAAGAAATATTTTGCTGCATCGAGTCGGGGCGTATAAGGTAGATGAAATTTATAGGCGTGCCCTATGGTTCTATCACCCGTTACTGGCACGACGAAAGCAGTACGACGAACATAAAACATATTGTTAAACAATTTATAAAGGAAAATTATATCTTGATATAATTATATATTTTAAGTATACAAAATTATATCTTAAATATATATAATGTATGGATGTTTCTATATTTTTGTATTAATTGAAGTATTTAATATGTGTTGCATGAATTTTTATAACTATTTGTATGAATTAAAACATATTTAATGTATGAATTTTTATGTATTTTTGTATTAATTTACGTATATATAATGTATAAATGCTCAAATAATTTTGTATTAATTGAAATATATAATGTATGAATTTTCATATATTTAAGTGTTTTTATATATGGTATATAATGTATCAATTTCCATATATTTTTGTATTAATTTGTTTGAATGAATACATATAATGTGTTAATTTTTGATTTGTCTGAAATGATGTGTAAAGCAAAAAGTTTTTTACATTTTTGCACGACATAAGTTTATGTTATCTATATATGAGATGTTATTTATTTGAACGGAATGCTACATACAGACGTATTAATTGTATGAAACGAAATGCATTTGCTAAACTAATCTAATGTATATTTGCACTAAATATTGTATCCATTTCCGTAGCTATATAAACGTAATTTCATTCAAATAAAAGTGTTAATAATCATAAATATTACATATGTAATTTGATACAAAATTGTGTATTAGTCGTTTCAGAAGAACAAATTTACCTGAAGAAACGCATTTTTGTATGTAAACGACTCATGTTTGCGTAAAAGATTGTGTACTAAGATGTTCTTTTAAACATCGATGCCAATTGCATTGGTTGTGGGTTCCTAGTTCTTCGTGACAGCTGTTATTCATTGCTCTGGTAAGCTAAGTATATATCATGAAAATATAATGCTTATTTTGAGAGTAAACTGGCACAATCACGAGGACATATTATAGGTCTTAATTTCTTTAATGTGTGACCTAGGATTACTTCAATCTTTTAGTAGTCGGTATTATCACTTCCTTCTGAGATCCACACACAATATTTAAAATGCAAAATGGTCATAAAGTATTTAGTAAATCCATTCCCAAATAACTCAGAAAGTTTCTACATTGAAATCACATGCCACACACACGGTAACTGGCCTATTCGAATAATCATTGCAACTTCTGTCGTCTTCGACATTCTGCTAAATAGCTGCTACAATTTTCTTAGCATCCAGATGTGTTGTTGAAATTGAGTGTTATAATTTAAAATAGCTCCAAGGACAAGCCGAATTGATTAGCAACAGCAGGATATCATTGAAATAGGATCTAAATTAATTTTCACGGTTTTGAGTTCCGTTTATACATTTATTCAAAATTTCAAAGCTTACTAGGTGTCATCATCCAGTGATTATTTTGAGGTTGATCTAACAGAATGTGTAAGTAAACAAACAGGATTTTGTTCAATTTTAGCGTTTAGTCTATTCTGAAATCAAATCTGTACAAGAATTTTCAAGTACTGGCGTTAGTATCATATTTTAGCACAACATACCCAATAGAATATTAGGTTGTTAAACGTTGTCGAACAAACAAAATTATGATTAAGTGAAAATAACGTTTGAGTACAAGGATTTTTTGTATCATATATATTAATTTGGAGCTGAATAGTATGCCCGGGCTTGTACAACGCCAAAACTTCAAATATTTCCACTAAACAAGCACTCAATATCGCTGTACAGCCGTTTTATCATAGCTGTGAATGATGTAATATCGTTTCCAAGTTTGGCTTATTCAAAAGTATATTATATATTTACAATTTTCTGCTGCTATAGTCGCGCGCTTCACAAATACCACCGCTGGTTCCTTCGCAAAAAGCGGGAAATGGCATGCGTAAACACTCTGGAATGTTTCCGCAAGATTTAATGTGAAGTTTTTCATCATTTTGTTAATTACAAAATATTAGATCAACAATTCAGCGGTCAAACACTGAATAAAATTAATAATATATACTCGCACGCTGGGCAATTATAATGCACCGACATGTTTACCTCGTTACCTTATAAAGTAAGATTCCCAAACATCACATCGCACCTAGGAACGACGCTATATGTGGTGACGGTTGCATGTCAATGTCCAGGCTGTTTTTGAATTCAAGAAATTTTACTTGTTTGCGAGTAAATACTGGAATTAGAAGCAGCAATTTGGGTCGGGTCATGTTCTGGTCGTGTTCGATAAATGTTTCCTAATATTTGATTTAGCCCAACCGCGCTGCCTAATGAGCTGTCCCAACCACTTATAAACGGCATATATTCGAAGCAGGGGACACTGCAACAATGTGGTTGCGACGTGGGTTACGTCCTCGTGGGATAGCCTAGGTTGTAGTCGAAAAAAACCTAGCTCAAAATATATAACCTAGTTACCAATAACAATTCCAATATTTATAGCCGGTTATCGGATTATTACTGGATCAGGTCAGGTTGTATTTTTTCTCTAACTGAAATTCAAAATAATACATATAATATTGTATATATATAGTTCCAATTTTGAGGAGCGTTAGTATTTTGTTTCTTTTCATGTGGCTATCCCACAGAAGCAATATTTCATAAATTCCTGGAGCGCTATAGCTGTTGCTTTGCGATTATACTGCTGTGATAATCTTAATAAAATAAATATTTTAAGCTGAAGCATAAACTATACACAGGCTGTACATTTTTACAAGCCTGTTAAATGTTATTTGCCGAATTTTTATACAATGTCCTTCAGCTAATCCGAGTGCACTATGTTCAAGTTTACGCCGGTGCTAGGATGATTATTATCACTTTAGTCTCGATAAATATAATTTCTGCCGTTTAGAAAGAATAAGACAATTGTGGTTTACGTCGCGCTACACCATAATGTCGGATTACCACAAATTCAGTTATGGAATAATTTAATTTTATTTTTAAAATTATAGTGTTTATTTGTTCCATTTCTGAGAAACTCAGCTGGAGATTTAGTACTTGTGTGTCGAAAATGCAACACAGTGCCAGTTGCTTCCGAATTTCCTAACACCTGTTATTAGCAAAATTTGGCAGCAATTAGCGAACCAATAATCATTGATCGTCTAACAAAGAACAGATCGTTTAAATTATGATTTCTAGACTCCTCCAGAAAATTATATATAATATTCGCTTGCGATCAAGAATAATACTTTAGTAGACTAGGACCGATTGGTTTTATCTCGCAGACATTTTGATACCACGGGTGGCATAACAAGTAATGTATCTGAACAGCTGAAGTTTCTATCACAGTGATCGGATGATTAAAATCGGTATTTGATTGTAATTTCGAAGCATACCTGTACCGCCTTAATCTTTCTTAATCTTCAATGATTGTAGAGCATCTATATGGAAGATCTGTCTTAAAAGTTAGTATATATTCAACAATTTATACATAACAGACACCAGAATTTAAACCCAGTGCCTCCATGCTACTATGTATGTATAATCGGTATTTCTCCAAATGTCATACTTTTCACAACATGTAAATACCATGAAAAAATTTGCCAATGCGTTGTAAATACTGTAACTTGTAAAATTTCAAACAAATTCGAAATTGCCGCATTCGATATTTGTGTGTAATTATGAATCTATAAGCTTTTGAATTAAAGAAATTAATGCTGCATCGCAAAAACTTTGGAGTGGTTAAAATTTGAAGAACGACAAAACAACGGCACGTTTTCCCCAAATATGTAAAATTGTCTTTGGTTTTATTACCGATAAATCTACACCATGAAACGGAAAAAACTCTCTATTTCCTCGAATACTATATTAGTGCTTCTGCATGAGTGGTTCTAGAAAATGAGGATTGTCCTAAATACCACGTTGCCTCCAGTTTCGTAAAAGTTAATTGATTCCTTGCATTCACATAAAATATGGCTGTTTACGAAGCAGACCTACAATGGCTTTGGTGACACTACCCAATGTCGAAACAGAACGGATATTTGTAACATGTATAAAATTTCGATAACGGCAATGTGCAAACAATGGCGGATTTAGAAATTTCTGACGGGGAGTGATGTATTGCGGAAATATTTCCCACAGGGGCGCGGTTTTTGACTGAAATTTAATCGACTACTATTCAATTGCATATTTTTCATTTTCGCCCGCATATTTTCACCTTTGTATGGTATGTGTGTGCTTTTACGGAGACGGGCATGGGGGATGGCCATGGTCCCCACCAACCCAATGCTGGATCCACCAGTGTATGTCATATAAGAAGCCTGTTCACGAAAATGTTTAAAATAAAATATTTCCGACGAGATTTTTCAGTTGGTTTAGGCAAAACTAACCTAGATTCATGCCAGTAGCTACGTGGAGCAAGGCGAGCTCATCCACTCATATTGCTCCAGCTCCATCACATCCTGCTGCGCTAAAGAATTATCGCATTTTTGGTATTCATTAAAGCCCTATCCCACTGAAATTCCTCAAGTCTCCTGCTTACTTGCTGTTGCTACGGGCCTGAAAACGCATAAACTTACGGTGAAGATTGTGCCAACGCAACTATTGGTAGCCTGGATAGAATGAATATTTATCAATTTCAGTTTTTAGTACTCACATAAGCACAGTTTTTTTCTGTTTTAGCTTCGTTCATTTTTGCTTAACAAGGTTATGCAACAGACGTACTGTACACAATTTTTATTTATTTCTATCTTTCATAATATACAAATTTCTATTTTTAATAATAAATTCATATATATTTTCATTTATATACGAGGTACGATAAAAGTACATGCCTTTATACGTAACTAACTAAACGAGCAACTATTATTGTAAAATCACCGTAGTAGATACAACAGTAATTTTGTATGACTACGACAAATTTTTTTCCCAAAAATGAAAACTATCAATTCCGAAATTAGGTCGTATATTATAGAAATTTTTTTATTCGATGCCATAATATTAGTATATGCCCATTTGATAATATTTTTTACTAACACTTTCCGGAGTTGATTGGAATTTTTATCTTTTGAAAACTGTAATTATACATTGAATTATATAATTAAACATTATGCTCTACTGCGGACTTATATATGCCAAAATGGTATAAACAAAGTTATTTTACATGCTGACAGAAATATATCCACAAATTGTTCATTCCAAAACCATAATTAAATGCAAGCGTAACACAATGAATATGGAATTGTTATTAAATAAATATGCCTGATACTCGATTTGAATGGTGGTAGACGTAGCTTTTACGTCGAATTATACGGTGTCTCACCAGTTTTAGCTCGCCAAGTCATGATTAAATATTCACATTTAGTAGCTCACGTGAGTTGGTTTAATATTTTCACAAACTATCGCTCTATTTAATAGTTATTTAATCTATATTTTCTGATTAATCAGTGTTTTCATGTATTCGATTTTATTAAGGTGCGTTAAAGTTTATTTTAATATCGCACCAATTTAATTTTGAAATAGCTCAAAATTTATTCAAACACGAAAGCATTGTTTATTTAATATCATGAATTTTAACATGTCAAAAAAGCTTTTGAAATTACCAAAGCATTATCATAAAGCACATGTTGAAAATTTCTGAAACGAAATATTGTAAAAACTCATTCATAGTAGACAAAATTGTAGACAAATTTTGATCACACATTAACTTCAAATTCTGAGCTGAAAATTTGACCCTGTGAACGCAATTTTTAGATGTATATACATTTTTACTACGTCATGAAGATAATATGGAAGCATCCGTTAAAATACTATACAGTCTGAAGCCATTCAGAGAGTTCGCTTTTAAACAGAAATATTTTTATTCTAAGATAAACTTGTCAAAATAGTATTATGCTGGAACAGCCACTTAGAAATACATTTTCATTGTCAGTTGCTGTTGCACTTATATGGCGTACAGACAAAATCAATGTTCGTTACAAATATAATTAGTGACTGCACTTGGCCTTACAGAGACATTATAATAGGTCAAAAACTGCATAAGAGGCTAAATTGGAGGGCTGAGGGAATTGCATTTTAACAAATTTTGGATCAAATTTTGACGGTAATTTTAAAAGAAAAATGGCAATATTTCAAAAATTTGCGATCAAAATTTGAGCTAAAACGTTTTCAGGTAATACCTCCCGTCCATGATTGGTTATATGAATATTCTTGAAAAGTTTGAACAGTGTTCACATGCTCAAACTTACCAAAAATGCAAAATGGTTTCAAATTTTGATCAAAATTTCAGCAAAAAGTTTGAGCGTGTGAAAACGCCTTCATACTGTGAAATATATCAATTATATTTGTGGCAATTATGGCAAAATTGACTGTAGTGGATTGTCAATCCATACTGCTAAGAGCTTATTCTATAAAGTTGTAAATAAGCATCGTAGTCATTCGACATTACTTAACAAGGCGTGATGCGTTAGTCGTTGTTCAACCTAAAGTAATTGTGTTACTTTCTTTTCGTAGTTTCTGGCGCGGTTTATTGTTTTGTGGTGAATATCGTGAAATAATATTGGGGTAGCAGATACCTTCACAAAACTTTAGGGTTAGTTACCGCGTATGTTTTGCGAGCTTGCAAGATAGACCAACTGGTTGACTTCTATTTATATATGCAAATAGAAAAACTGCAAAAGTTACAGCGGCGAATCATCTGTATATTTGTCAGTTAGCCATATATATACTCAGCAACTAAATACCCACGACTAAACTATTTATAATATATGTCCGCTTTTGGCCAGACGTAGGACTAATTTGGACTCGACAAGCTACGGCTATAAAGTTTTTAATCGACAAGTATATACCAAACATCGACATCAGTATATACTTTATTAGCAGAATAATAATGCAAACCTCAGACGTCAGTGTTCCATTGTTAGTATAGATGCAACTCGACCTTTCCGTACTGCAATTCCTAATGGTACTGACCACAGTGGTCATGACTGGTTTGCTGGTTCGGACAGGTCTAGCCTTAATTTAGATGAAGTTGAATAAATCAAGTATAATATTGCAGTTACACTTACGCTCTTTTAACTTTTTGTTTTTACGGCACGGGTTTGTTTTCATTATAGAAGATCGAGCCAACAACGACCTATGGTGTGGTTTTCAGCAGCAACACTGAAATATTTATTACAGTTAGCATTGCAACTATGATTATAGTTTGGCGTTTAGAAGAATATTGAAGCGGCACTGCTGTTTACAATATAAATGTTTGTCACGCTGACCGATTAGTTACGGCAAATCGTTGTTGTGGGCATTTACAGGCGGGCAGTTGAGTTAGATGGATAAGAGTTTAGATGGGGTGTAAAAAGAAACCTGAGTAGGCCAAAAGGCCCTTTTCAGCACCCCAAGTCCTAGTAAAGTTCTATGCCATAATACACTTCGCAAAGCCAACAATTCTAGATAAACTCAATTTATGTCCATCCTCTTGATCCAATGTCTCAGTTCCGAAGAATGTCTTTCGTAAGTCCTTCAAGGCTAAGCAGTTCTTTGTCAAATGTTGAGCAGTCTCCCGCTCAGTTCCGCAGAATGTGCACAAGTTGTTGTCCAATAAACCTATTCTGTATAAGTGGGAGTTAAAAGTCCCATGTCCTGTCAAAAATTGTATGGCTATTCTCATACGGTCTTTATTCAGTTTCCAAAGGAATTTTGATCTAAATTTATTAGGTTTATCAAAGAAAACCCTAGTCTGTCTACAATCAGTATTATTAGTCCATCTCCTACTATGTTCTATAAAAGACCTTTCCTCCAGCCACGTTTTAATTACAGTCACGCTAATAGGTACATGAGGTTCCTGTCCTAGAGTCTTTATATTAGACCCGTGCCTGGATAATTCGTCAGTTATTTCATTACCTACAACTCCGGAATGCCCTTTTACCCAGTTCAGAGTCACCATATTGTTTCGACCTAGTCTGTTAAGCCACTTGAAACACACAAGGTTGTATAGTGATTTAACCTGCCTTTTCCCGAGAGCCAGCACCGCAGCTCTACTATCACTAAAAATACCTATCTTTTATCTTTAAGTCTAAAACCATCTGTTATCGTGGCACATCTTTCGATGGCCAGCACCTCTGCGTGAAAGACAGTAGTCAGGCTACCCAGGGGGAATGATTCTCTTACTTTACCCGGTATATATATACCTGTACCACATCGCCTGAGACCATTCTCAATGACAGAACCATCCGTATAACATAGCAAGTCAAAGTCATCTTGCCTAATGTCAGCCCAATCACTACAACTCCAATTCTGTTTATGCCTTATAGAGCTAACAATATCACATGGTAGGTTCAATAAGCCTCCAACATTCGTGATCAGCATATGCATATGAGCAGATGAGCCCACTGCACGATTGCTTTGCCAAAGGCCTAGGTTCTTAAGCAGTTGAGTTAATATTTAGTTAACAGCGTTTCGTTACGTAGAGGGGACTAAGAAATCACGAAAACTGACCCCTTCTGAGAGTGAACTGTTACAGCAGTGGGAACACTTACTGCTACTGCATCGCAATTACATTTCAATTTAAATCATTACCTACACTGCATTATCATATTAAGACATATCCAGGATGCCCGACGTTGTGCAAACAAACAATTCAATGTTTGGTTCTGTTTATTGCTATCCTCTAAAAATCAAAGTGTCATATTTTTGCCAAAAGTCTAAAAATTTGACCCCACGCCAAAATTTTAGGCTTCAAAAATGAAAGCAGTAATACAATGACAACTGCTAGAAAAGTGATACCAACCCACCGAAAGCGACACCACGAGTTGCCCTGTTCGGCATTTTAAATGGTAACAGGGAAGAACTTTCTAGTCTTCTTTAATTCTCCATAAACCAGTACTAGTTATTAATGCTGAAATGCTAATATATCATCGGAATAAGGATTACTGTTGACCAAATAGGGTCCTCTCTTTAACCCAGCTATTCCGGAATCGCCTTAATACCACAGAGTGAAACTGAACAGGGGCGGTCCGGACCGATCTGCGACGAGTCGGTACAGACTGGCGAAGTCCGAACTTGTCCGCACCTGGCGGATCTAAGGAAATGAAGTGGTATCGCTACTTGTCAGGCGTCAATCCTCAGATGTCAAGGCTAGCAGATTCTTCTCTCCTGGAATTCATCAACAAATTAGTATATAAATGCTATACCAAATGTAGCTACAACCAAGTTAT
This sequence comes from Trileptium ribeirensis, assembly GCA_030248225.1. Classification (NCBI taxonomy): domain Eukaryota; kingdom Metazoa; phylum Nematoda; class Enoplea; order Enoplida; family Thoracostomopsidae; genus Trileptium; species Trileptium ribeirensis. Next base: position 50,689 of record JASANE010026032.1, read on the forward strand.
AAACTGGATGTTTTAAGAAATATGACCGAGAATAGGCTGCAAATATATTTACATTTTAAGAAGGCGTAGAGCAAACGATAACTATTCTTAACTAGGCCTATAGTTTCAGGTCGAAGCTCATGTTCCGCAGCTATTTTCAAAATATTTTCGTGTAAAAAACTTTGTAAATTTTTAAGAATAAATGTTATTATCTTTCTCGTATACTAATATTTGTTGAGTAATTAATTAATTGTACTGCAGTACGTTATATAGCAGGGTTGAATATGTGACCCGCGGTTCACGGATCACTTTCTGAAGATTTCCAGTGGGTCAAACCGGGTCTCGGGTCGAGCGCTTGACCCGTGTGAACCACCCCGGGTCAGCCCGAGTCATAACCTCCCTCAGTACCTTAGGATTATATGGCAACATATTGTAAAAAATTTTCATTTAAGTGGTCAATTTAACAAGTCAAAACGTTCTGACCCCTCTATGACGTACTCTAATTACTCAGAATGCATATAATTCCTGAGAGTGTTGTGCAACATACTAAGTTATATCAAGAGTTTATGATGATTTTTGAGAAGACTTTGACACTTTTCAAAATCCCCATATAAACGCACCAAGCATGACGCGATTCATTTCGACCTTACCCTTCCTGGTCCTCAGGTGATAATTCTCTCTTTTGGGCGTCATGGTGTTGTGTACAAAAATGATTCTTACTCCTTACTAGTTGTGGAGGGGTTGTTTGTAAAAAAGTGCTCTTTTACGTCCTTTCATTGGTTTTGAGGGGGGTCGCTTTATACCCATATTGATAATTAGAGGAGTCGGAACATATGTCTAGTCACTTTTCACTGTAACTGAAACGATAATTATGCAAAACTGTAGCCAAATGCGAGTTGGACTACCCTATTTACTATACTATAGCCTGTTTTGCTCTTCATGGCATGCCATGAGGCCCACTTAATGACACGAGTTGCTTCCACAGTTATACCCGAGTTGATCGAGACCTAACTGGAGTCATGTTTTAGTTGGCATAACACTTTTTGTAAGAATTTCAGGAATACCATTGGCCATAAAGTTTTACCGTAATATTTTCGGATTACTAAATTACTAACATATTAAAAATTTAGAATTGTTTTGATACTAGCCAGGCGGTGCTAGGGGAGGGAGCAACACTGTTCCTGAAATCGTGTTCTGCCTCCATCACCCCCTCCCTCCCCTGATAGTACAGTTGAACACTATCAATGCCAAATTCTTAAACTGAAAAATGCCATTTCATTTGAGATTAACCATTATAGCGTTGAGTATTGAATTGAATGTTTTTCTGTCTTAATACAGTTAGTTTCCGCACTGTTTTGACTTTTGCAAAGGATGGGTAAATTTCGTGGAATTTAACTTTATATAAATATAAAAAATTTGCAATTCCTGAAATCGACTTGTCCACTATGAATTTGGCTTACTCCCCCTAACATAGAAGTCTGGCTACGTGCATATTTAATACTAAACGACACTAGTTAGTAAGCATTTTTTGAACTGGAAAGCAGTACAGATATTTCGTAACCCTTTCATAGCCGAACTGATTTGTGTATTGTGCAATGTTCGACAAACTTAAGCCTGCGTCTGGAATATTATAGCACAGGTTCTACGATTTCGAGTAGCCTGCGCACATCATCAAGAACTTTAGAGCATGTAGCTTAGTTCAGTGAAGATCTGCGCATAGCGAATGAATCACAACACGCACAAACAAACAGCACATTACGAACTCAGTTATCGCAACGATTCGCAATGTGCGCTGCTGCAACTGTAAAATGGTCACATACTTTTTATATAATTTAGACAATTTGTCTACCTATGTTTTGGTAGATTTTCTTAATCGTGACTTAACTTGTAGTTTTGCTATACACGCCTGGAAAGTTACGCGATGTTCTAAAACAAACTAATTTGTAAATCCTACAACAAATTAACAATTCGTGTTCCTCAAATCGCGAGATTGCTTCCCACACTCACAATTGTCGCTGTGACTATGCAATTGTCTCTTTGCTAGCATAGATACAATAAATTGCATAGGATAAAAGGCGTATTGCAATTCTTGCAAGCAATGTGTCTACTTAGAATTATAATAAATTTATATAGGAATTTATCATATTATTCATAGACTGTACTAAATATCAGCAACATAAGGAATGATTACTTAGCAACGCTAGACGGTTTACATCCAAGAAGTCGGTAATAGATTGCTCGAACCACAACGCAGTATCTTTTTTGCTGGAAATCCAACGCGATGTGACAATCCCGCTGACTACACCTGACTAGAATTCCCCTACGTTTACAAGCAAACAATTTTCTCGTTCTTGCCTGGTGACACGTATTCTATCATCGTCGAATTACCTGTGCAAAATCGAAAAGAAACAATTCCGATTACATAGACGTTGTATTAGCACAGTGCTTAAAGAGTGAATGCAGCCGACAACAGTTAAACCAGCCCGTCCTGCAATATTTGAATCGATTATTCATTTTTATCCTCAGCTTCCGTTTCGTCTCAAACCATCAAAACCAACGATCATCGGCAATATTTCCGGCATAATTATTGAAGAGTTTTGTCGTCGGATTTATGACGTTTTGGGTTCAACTGTTGGAACATTCGTTCGATGTTTAGTAGCGACGACACCGACGACGGACCTACATTGGTGAGTTGTAGCATTACTTCATCATCGCAAAATACCTACACTGCGGCTAACTACGATCCATTATTGCAACAGCAACAACAAGACCAACGCCAATCATCACAATTTGAGGTTCTGCCACCGCGACAATTTCATCAAAGTTTAGATTTTGTTTCACCATCATCACAAATTATTAAAAACGATTCATCTGCAACAAAATTAACGATTCATAATGATGTGAGTATTAAGTCGAATGTTGCACCATGTAACAAACACGCTACGCTAAGCACAATTGACGATGAATTGAACGGTTTTGGAGCAAGTAACGGTTCACCGGAAACTTATTTTACAAATATTTATGATCCATGTTCAGCTAATACCGATAGCAATAACCATAACAACGGAGATCTGTATTTGTCGCTAAACGAACATGATCACAATCGTATTATCGAAGCAAATGGTAACGTGATAGCACAAGATCAGACTAATTTTAAATCTCAAGGGCATGGACATCCTCCAAATTTACCGCCGTTAACGCTTTATGGCTCATATAACGGACCACGAGAATCTAATGGACCAACTAGTAAACCGGTGAACGAAAATGTTAATCAGTCATCGGTGAACACAGCTGCAAATAACGAGACCAGTTGTGGTATATTCGCGCAGCTGCGACCTAATTCACCTAAACATTTTTCTACATCTATCGCCAAAAACACGACAAATAATTGCCCTGCTGATACGACAACGGCTGGAAATGGAGGTCCTATTGTTAAGGAAGAAACAAGTATTGTCAGTCCGTTATCGACTGATATTTCTTGTGATCAACACAATGATAATAATTATACAGCCGGCATGTCCCACCGGAAACGGCCTATTTCTGCTATGTTTGAAATAAACGATCATGATAATCTTTCAGGCGATCGGTTTTTCGGACACGTATTTGATTTTGCAACATGTGGAGCAAGCAACAATAATTCTGAATATCATAACCAAAATATTGTAGCGTCGTCTAGTAGACATGGTCTCAAGGGTGAAACTTCGTTCGTACCTGCAACGTCATTTGTTGCAAACGGACGAATTAGTGAACCCACCCCGACGGGAGGACTTGGATTTGATCATGCCCAAAGTGGCATGTTTAGTCCACTAGTTGACACTGCTGATCCGTTTAGTCACAGTTACAATCCAATTGCAAATGGCAGCGACATTGCTCTCATGTCAGCTCCACCGTATCTCGCTACTGGTTCAGGTGGGCTAAACTGCGGGAACAGTTCTCCGATAATCATTCCGCCAGCCGGTAGTAATACTCCGCCACCTCCACTTCCTCTGTCAAACTCATCGCCACTACTGCATTTGGGTGATGCTCCTCCTTATACTGGCATTACTACCAAAGCAGAACTTCAGCAGTTACATTGCCAACTTCCTCCCGATATAGACAACGATGCGGCATGCGCAGATTATGGAAGTGGCCTGTTAGCACCGATGTCAATGTCATCATCTGAATCGTGCCCATTGTATTCTTCCTCAGCGTTTATTCCTACAACTGCTGTCGATTCAGCAAGTGATCATGACCTACGTTTTGTTGGTACTCTCCAGGATTTTAGTGATTGTATGTCGAACACAAACATGTCAAGATATAGCGGTTTTAATCATTCAATTTCAAACGAGTCAACCTATCCCGCGAACAGTCATCTCCAGAAAAAATGTTCACAAACGCCTTTTATAGATAATGCAGCTTACAGCAAGCAGCGGCAATATCCGGGTCAGCAGCTCATGTTTTTGCATGAAAGTAGTGATGCATGTTCGTCAGTGATTCTTCCTGATTCATCAACTCCACCGAAGAACATCAAAACTATGACCATCCAGCAAAATAACTTTAGCGACGGGTGTAATAACAGAGTGTCGCCATTACTCGAGCCGCTTGGAGTAAAGACGACTAGCTCAGCTGCGAGTATCGAAAGGGGCAGAAAAGTATCAGAACCGATTGTATCCAGCGTCGGTTACGACGCAGAAGACAAGAACGTGCAGTCACAATCTCGACGCCAGGAACTTCAACAGCAACATCAACAGCAGCAACAGCAACATCAACAAGTGATGCAACAACATTATGTGCATCAGCATCAACACGGTGGCCATCAGACGAATATGAACGTACTGTTGCCTCCACAAACCACTCCTGCTCGTCATCAGCGGCAACCGCTATTCGATCCGGTTACCGGTAACCCGATTATGCCTCCTGGAGACTTTATGATTAACGAGTGGGCTAGTGGCGTTCATAATATGCGTTATAGCGGTTCGTTTATTACGAAAGGTTAGTTCTTTGTATAAGTTATGATAACATGTTATTCGTGCTCGTTCGCTCAAAATTCAAGCCATCGTAATAAAAACTTAAACCATAAAAACGTTCGAATGCACATCATACACATTGCTTCCGATATCCATCAGTAATGGTCCAAAGTGAGGGCGCACAAAAATGTGGCTACAAAATATACTGACAAAAAATGTGACATAAAGAGATGACGATAGGCAAATCTGTAGGTGGAATTATTAGCAGGACTTTGTCGAATCTGTATATACGTATCTGATTTTCTTTTTATCGCTCTTCTCCTCTGTTGAAGATATTGCAACTCCCTTGCAAACTAGCCTAAAATTGTGATTTTTCAGGATACTGCATCATCTGTAATCCTGGTAACATTCTGCCTAACGTGTAGTGTGCAGGGCCCACGCTAGTGTGTGAGTGGCCTGCTCCACACCATGGTGGAGTTCCCTCCTCCCGAAATTGGTGTGAGTTGCCGCCTCGTCCAAATAATAGCATAACTGATCTTCTTCTGGTGTGAGAATGCCCAAACTATGGTGTCAGTAACCGCGATGCTTGAAGTAATTACAAAAATAGAATTTATGGCGGAGTGCGCCCCTACGATTTTTGTTGCAACGGTTACAAAGCTGAAAATACTGAACTCGCAATTGGTTTTACTAGAGTGCATTTCACGCGCTATGTTCCAAAATATATTTATATTTTGTGAGAGGCCCCTTGTTGACATCTGGGTGCCCCACCATTTTGTGGGTATGGCGGGCTGTAAAGCCAGCTCTAGCTGCACGGTTCGATACCGGTAATCCGGTTATAGCACAAAATAAATAATATGTGCTTCCTACAAAGACCCTTACCATTTGTTTATACATGAGTTGCCGGGTTCAAAATATTAATGTGTTTCAAGTAATGGCTGTAGATTAGCTAAACGTGCGCTCAAAGATTTCTATTCACAGAGAGTCAAAAGAGTGAAAGCACATGCGTACGGATGCACTAAGTTAAAACACAGCTAACCATCTCGCGTTCAGACATTTTAGTACTCACGGTTTTAAAACATACGCTGTGCTACAATAACAGTTACAACATAGTATATTTAAGAATCGTTCGCACAAACGTCTGAATGCACGGTTGGTAATGTTACAAGTCAATTATAGCATAGCTGAAGGAGCTTCAAGGATTTATACGCACGGTTGTGTTGTTCTTACTCGTTCGAAGACGTGCTATCGTACTCGTTTGAACTCGCAACAGCCATGCGTATAAATGTTTAACCGCGATTAGATAGCAAACAAAACAAAAAACAAAATCGTTTATTAACCAAACGCATACTAGTAACTGGTAAAGTCAGCGCAACGAAGTTTGCATCGGGCGTTAAGGCCGTCATAGCGAGCTCGAAACTTAGACAACGGCTTGTCAACTCCCAGTGTACTAGTTAACAAAAAATATATGTACAACAAACGATATATTTACAAACAAAGATATATGTGCAAAGCTAAGGTTAATAAACTGGTTTACAGGCAGAAGGGGATTTTGTCTTATATCTGGCTGACGAGATGGGAATGCAATTTATCGTTAAGGGCAAACACGTTGCAAAGGAGTAAATATCACGTTTATTTCTAAAGGTTCCTTTTGAATTGCAAGAATTGGTTAAAATTAAGTATGTTCAACGTTTTTTAATCTTATAGAGTGCTGTGCTGCGACTAAGGGCTTTGAACCAACAAAACTGGGTAACTTGTTTCATACATGAACTGTTCTAACTGCGAAGCTATGCTTTAACGAGATAGAGCGAAACTTTGGCTCGCTCCAACTATTATTGTAATATGGTATATATGATATGAAAACTGTACTCCAGTTATATTATGTCACAACTTAGTTGTAGCACAGCTTGCTGTGCTTTCAAAGATTTGTATGCACGGTTGCACAGCGAACTTGTTCAAGTCAATGAATGCATGGAAGGAAATACTACAACTGTTAATTATTAGATATGCTCATTGATCGTAAATAAATATTGTCGGAACCCGATTATACGCCACAAGTATACGAATATATGCCAGCCTTGTTTTTAAACGCATATATACTTGAAACATACCAGCTGCAGCGCTAAGACCGTTTCGATTAATGACATTGCTTTTAAATATTGGATAACCCATAGGTGGTGAACGTCCATCGGCTAAGGAGGGTAGATGGTTTTCGAGGGGAGGTCTTGAAGGTATGGTAGAGGGGCGCCCCTCCTCCTTTCCGACGATCTTCCTTCGCCTGGACCGCAGCAATCTATGTTTTTAATATTTATTTTATTAAAAATAAAAATGGGTATTATTGTATACTGTTCAATTGCGAAAAGTATGTTCCGAGCGCCTTCGGCGTGGGTTGGGATCACTTACTTCTGGTTTGAGGGGGGTCCAACCATTAGGGGGTAACGTCTTTCCCTAACTTTCGATAGACACCTATGGTTTAGCCATATAGAAACTTGAATAATACATAAATATTACGAAACTAAAAGCTAGTAAGCTCAATTATTGGATATCCATTATTCACAATTGCATCTTAAAACAAATCTGGCTATTGTTTGCAAACATACAAACGAGAACAGCAACAGTAATAACTTTAGCTAAGTAGAATTAACTATTATATAGTCATAAATGGCAACAGCCAATTTATGACTGTTGCTGTTGTCAAATTCAAACAATTTATAATTTATTCCACAAATATACGAACTCTGGAACAAATTATTCTGTCATCTATTCCGTACCCTGGACGATGTTAGGTAACTAATATTGATATAGCATGCAACATTATAAGTATACGTAATGTCAGATTTTAAACTAGATAACGATCATAATGCTCAAGCTATCGCAATAACAGCAATACCTATGCGATTTTTGCTTTTGTTCTAGTATTCGCTAATTAAACGGGTTATTAGCTAAATCCTAGGGCTGCTGTTGTTCAATATTGCGAAACTTTATGTTGTGGATGAAAACAAAATTCGACATAATTTTGATTTAAAACTGGTAGTTAATTAACATTAACCAATCGAAAATGAAACATTGAAATAAATGCTTTTAATGTGCCGATGTCTGAACGTAATTTATCGTAAAAAAGTGATAATCGCCAGTCCGTTCATAGGGCTGCTGTTGTTCAATATTGCGAAACTTTAGTTTAGCTGTTACTATGTTGTGGATGAAAACAAAATTCGACATAATTTTGATTTAAAACTGGTAGTTAATTAACATTAACCAATCGAAAATGAAACAATGAAATAAATGCTTTTAATGTGCCGATGTCTGAACGTAATTTATCGTAAAAAAGTGATAATCGCCAGTCCGTTCATAGGGCTGCTGTTGTTCAATATTGCGAAACTTTAGTTTAGCTGTTACTATGTTGTGGATGAAAACAAAATTCGACATAATTTTGATTTAAAACTGGTAGTTAATTAACATTAACCAATCGAAAATGAAACATTGAAATAAATGCTTTTAATGTGCCGATGTCTGAACGTAATTTATCGTAAAAAAGTGATAATCGCCCGTCCGTTCATAGGGCTGCTGTTGTTCAATATTGCGAAACTTTAGTTTAGCTGTTACTATGTTGTGGATGAAAACAAAATTCGACATAATTTTGATTTAAAATTGGTAGTTAATTAACATTAACCAATCGAAAATGAAACATTGAAATAAATGCTTTTAATGTGCCGATGTCTGAACGTAATTTATCGTAAAAATGTGATAATCGCCAGTCCGTTCATGATCTGTAACTGCTGTGTTACAGCAAAACTCGGCATTTCTGCCGTAGCCAACAAACATGATGATCTTTCTTAATGCATAAAAAATTCACAACTCATTCTTCTTATTTGGTACGTTTTATAGTGTCTATATCACACTAAGCCTAGTATCTGTTACAATCTGTTTATCATTTATAAGGTATGGTTACCCTTGTCTACAAATTATAACACGTGCATGTATCCACGTCTGAGTCCAGGAACTAGAGAAAATAAACCTACTTTATGCGAATTAATGATTGGTATTATTTACTTAGATTAAACCCAACGTTAATGATATCTGAAACTAAGAGACCTTGATGATTTCAACCTTCAAAACAAATTCTTCCGAAACTAGAAAGCCGTAACTTTCAAATATGGTATAATTTTGTTTTATTTTTTTAATTCACTAGATACTTCGCGGTGACCATTGCGTCCACAACTTAACTTCTGCTTCATATAACTAGTCACAAAGCAGATTAATGCACTGAATTTGCCGAAAAATTTAAAGTCCAACCGGACAAAATAAGAACCATAGATATGCCCAAAAGGCCGCACTATACCATTATAGCAAAATCAAAGCGACTAACCCATTTTGACAGTTGATAGCAGAATTATGAAAATAAATAATGGTTCTTCCCAACTGTTCCCTTCTCCGTCAGATGACACGGATGACAAATGTAATTACTAGCATGGTGAACTGGAAAACAACAATGAAACAGTCGAATTGCAATAGGCATTAGTCGTTTTAGACGGCAAATGCAAGTTTTTTCTCTAAGTACATTGATTGATCAAGTTAAATTAAACCAATATTTCTCAGTTGACGGTGATACAGTAGTAACACTATAACCATATCACCTAAAAAACTTGTATAGTTTACGTGCGCAGTGAAAAAAGTGGTCAGATCTTTTCTCCTACAACGAAGCTATATATACAAGAGATCTTGAGATCTTCAAGAGTTGTTTTAGAGATTTCGGTCCAAACCTTTTAACCCGGAAGACTTTCGCCGTAAAGTAATGCAGAACTGTGGTTAGTAGTAGATTTATGCCATGCGAAATAATATGCACTACCAAAATTTGATTCATATTGGGTTCACATATTACCATGTTACAAAGGGAAAGACCAAGATTGCGCTGATTTTGTCCCAGAATGACTGTTCTGAATAGGAGCGTTACAACTCGGGGTTGCAGGAGGGGCAATTATTAACGATGAACGAAAAAATCAACGGATGGTGCTAGAATAAAATGGGCGTAATCGACCAGCTCCATTCTCTTTTATGGGCCCCTTCACTTTTGAAGAGATTGCAAGACTTCTGACTCTGAGACCATTACTGCCATGCAAGAAATAATGTAACAGCGATATTTGCATTATGTTTGTGTCGCATAAAGCTGTATCTTCTGGGAAAACTTCACCTAAATCGATCCGCCTATTCTCAAGTTACAAATCATCACATTCTAGTTTGAGTTGATTTTAGAATGAAAAGACGGTAACGCAGCACTGCATGTTTACTGGGCGGAGTTACAGATAAATACACCAGCATAAATATGCTAATCCCTCAACATATTAAATAAAAAATAATTTGTAAAATCCCCTTATCTGTTTATGATTTGCACTTGTTAAAATGAAATGTCGTTCTTTTACATGCAAGCAAAAACTAGCTGTGTAAATAATTAAAATAAAACTTTTGGATTTAAAAAATCTAACAACAAAATTTACACATTTTGCTAAATATATTTCCACAGTAGCAGAGTTAATGGACAATATATCTATGGCGGAACGATAAATCTCTATCGGGACGTAATACGGTCGATCTTTGTGCAAAATCGGATGTCGATGGCTGCTTCACTTATAGAGTTTACTTTAAATTCTCGTTTTTTAAATTAATGTTTGCTAGGACTCCTAGTGTTTATAAGACCCCACGTTAATGATTTACGTGTTATCGATGCGTACGTTAGTTTGCATCGGAATTTACAGTTTATGGTTCTTGTCTGCAGTGTGTGCTTAAGCTATTATCCGCTTAACCTCTTCTGTAGAAATACGACTTAAACATTCCGTGGTCTGCCAGGTATTGCATGGCAAATGTTATAAGATCTTTATTCAACGTGAACGTTATTAAAGCTTGATATGTTCTTGATATGTAATGTAAAAATTTTTGCGCGGTTGGCACAATTCAAATTTGACGATTTGAATTGATGATAACTCAATTTGTAATGAGTGTTGATATATACTTTTTAAAATATATTTTTGGTCTTGACCATCTTCTGTTCGATCACTACGGGCAAATTTGAATTGATGATAACTCACTTTGTAATGAGTGTTGATATATACTTTTTAAAATATATTTTTGGTCTTGACCATCTTCTGTTCGATCACTACGGGCAAATTTGAATTGATGATAACTCACTTTGTAATGAGTGTTGATATATACTTTTTAAAATATATTTTTGGTCTTGACCATCTTCTGTTCGATCACTACGGGCAAATTTGAATTGATGATAACTCACTTTGTAATGAGTGTTGATATATACTTTTTAAAATATATTTTTGGTCTTGACCATCTTCTGTTCGATCACTACGGGCAAATTTGTATTGATGATAACTCACTTTGTAATGAATGTTGATATATACTTTTTAAAATATATATTTGGTCTTGACCATCTTCTGTTCGATCACTACGGGCAATACCAAATATAAATTTTTAACACAAATTGCCTTCAAACCTGTAGTCACAGGGTTAAAAATGAGGTAGATACGATACACGATTTTCTAAGTTATAGACAGCGGTACTCGTGATATAAAAATCATTCAATAATCTTGACAAATACTGCTTAAAACGATACATATAATGTTGAAGGTTACAAAATTATAAATTGTGAATTTGATTTTCCATTTATGATTGGCGAATTTACTTACATATCTAGTTATTCGATCATCCGTATTTATACGTATGTCAGGAGCTAACTTATAATCAAACCCAAGTTTATAACAACTGAGCGCATAAAAGGATGCAGTTGGTAACCGGCCAATTCTTGCAGTCAGTTCGCGCTCACCTTTTGATGTTATCATGATTCGGTCAAAATTTCACAGAGCACGCATTTCGTAGTAACATGTTTATAATGTTGATATTGCACCAGTAGCTTATCCACAATAGAATCATATGAAGAAACCCCTGTAGGTCGATTTATGTGCAAATATAGCTGTTGATATATGATTTATTTATCTCGACATAAATAATAACAATATTGGTAAGCGCCGTTCGTATGCCTTCGAATTTGTTCCAGTTTTAAATTGTCCTTAACTCATATTCAACCAAAATAATTTTTTCATTGTCTTGCAGTCTATTACTAATACTGTTGATCATTACGCATTTAGAATCAAATTTTGTGTTAAATATATACATAACAATTATCATGAGATCATTCGTGGTATATAAGTTGAAGCTGATCGATAGCTAGAGTTTCGAATGTGTGCTTTAAGAACTTCTATGCCAGAGCGAACCTATACTGGTTCTTGTGATGGTGCTTGCTACCGGTTTGGTTCTGAAGTATATTTGTAGTGGTTTTCGATAGTAGTTGATACAGTAACCGTGGCACTGCGAGATGTAATTGGATCCATGGATTAAATCCAAGAAATATAGGCAAACCAAGTAAGAACTTGGAGTGATGATTGGACTTCGTTACTGCGTTGATTTTTTTAATATGTAAGCGCAAATAAACTTTTCAATTCTGATGCGGAATCTCACCATATTATTTATATACTCTCCTAAGGATACTATTACATTTCATACATATATATATGTACCGCGTTATACGTTATTTTTGCGATCTGGTTTACATACACACAAAAGTGCGACAGTTCACACATTTATAATATCGTATATCAAGATAATTTTGTATAGAGTTCGTTCAGTGGTTTTTTCTTTCGTCTGAATTTCCAGATTCGTTTGTATGCTCACCACAGTTGTAGTTTACTGAATTATGGCATTGAATTATACTAATATACGATATATAATCCGAATATATAATGATATAGCCGAATCTTCACATATATTTGCATCAAATACAACAGATGCATTGCGTGAATTTAAATTTATATAGGCTTAGCTTAAACCAAAGGTACTCGCAAAGCGAGGAACAATAGCTCACGTACAGTCGTTCAGTACAAGTCGAATTCAGTTGTACAACACTCCGGAGCGTTGCTGATTTCGTCCGTGTTAACAACAAAGTAGATTCATTTTGTCAATTTTACCCCAAATTTTGCCAATTTTACCCTTATTTTTACCGATATTGCCCCCGATTCTACCCCAATTTTTGCTAAAATCCTCCACACGGCGGCCTTAAAAGGTTACCCTCTTACCTCGTCAACACCTATGATATATCATAGATATATATACCGTAGGTGTCGATGGCGGGCAGAGGCCCTTTAACGTCGGCCCCCAAGCCACATTTACCGCTGAAAGCACCGCAGCCACTACCTCTTCCGCCCTTTCCGATGGGTACAACCACCGCGCGCCATAGAGGCGCCGACAATTTTAACAAAAATTAACAAACATAAAGTGAAAAGTGGTAAAAATAAGGTGAAAAGTGGTAATAAAATAGGAAAAGTATTAGGCTTTTACCGTTTTTACAAAATGTAAAACAGAGTAGTCTTTCCATTTCAAAAGACCAAAATAAGTTGAAAAGTGGTAATAAAATAGCAAAAGCATTAGGCTTTTACCGTTTTTACAAAATGTAAAACAGAGTAGTCTTTCCATTTCAAAAGACCAAAATAAGTTGAAAAGTGGTAATAAAATACCGTTTTTACAAAATGTAAAACAGAGTAGTCTTTCCATTTCAAAAGACCAATATAAGTTGAAAAGTGGTAATAAAATAGCAAAAGTATTAGGCTTTTGCCGTTTTTACAAAATGTAAAACAGAGTAGTCTTTCCATTTCAAAAGACCAAAATAAGTTGAAAAGTGGTAATAAAATAGCAAAAGTATTAGGCTTTTACCGTTTTTACAAAATGTAAAACGGAGTAGTCTTTCCATTTCAAAAGACCAAAATAAGTTGAAAAGTGGTAATAAAATAGCAAAAGTATTAGGCTTTTACCGTTTTTACAAAATGTAAAACAGAGTAGTCTTTCCATTTCAAAAGACCAATATAAGTTGAAAAGTGGTAATAAAATAGGAAAAGTATTAGGCTTTTACCGTTTTTACAAAATGTAAAACAGAGTAGTCTTTCTATTTCAAAAGACCAAAATAAGTTGAAAAGTGGTAATAAAATAGCAAAAGCATTAGGCTTTTACCGTTTTTACAAAATGTAAAACAGAGTAGTCTTTCCATTTCAAAAGACCAAAATAAGTTGAAAAGTGGTAATAAAATAGCAAAAGTATTAGGCTTTTACCGTTTTTACAAAATGTAAAACAGAGTAGTCTTTCCATTTCAAAAGACCAATATAAGTTGAAAAGTGGTAATAAAATAGCAAAAGTATTAGGCTTTTACCGTTTTTACAAAATGTAAAACAGAGTAGTCTTTCCATTTCAAAAGACCAAAATAAGTTGAAAAGTGGTAATAAAATAGCAAAAGTATTAGGCTTTTACCGTTTTTACAAAATGTAAAACGGAGTAGTCTTTCCATTTCAAAAGACCAAAATAAGTTGAAAAGTGGTAATAAAATAGCAAAAGTATTAGGCTTTTACCGTTTTTACAAAATGTAAAACAGAGTAGTCTTTCCATTTCAAAAGACCAATATAAGTTGAAAAGTGGTAATAAAATAGCAAAAGTATTAGGCTTTTACCGTTTTTACAAAATGTAAAACAGAGTAGTCTTTCCATTTCAAAAGACCAAAATAAGTTGAAAAGTGGTAATAAAATAGGAAAAATATTAGGCTTTTACCGTTCCTACAAAATGTAAAACAGTGTAATCTTTCC